>JAWDHC010000461.1:0-14210 GCA_036172615.1 Curvularia verruculosa
GAAGAGGAAGAGAGAGAAGAGGAAGAGAGAGAAGAGGAAGAGAGAGAGACAAACATCTCCCCTCAAACAACAAGAAGCAGAAAACCCCAAAGAAAAAAAGTGCTCACCCAAGATTCTTCCCCCTCGAAAACGTCCACACCGGAATCCCAAACTCGCCCGAAACCTCGAGCACACCTCGCAATTCCTCTACATTCTTCGGCCTCACCGCCGCACTCGGTACCCGTCTCGCCCCCGTCTCCTCATGCAACTCGTACGGATCAATATATTCCACCAGCCCCTGCGCTCCATGACACACCTGGTCCGCTCCAACAACCTGCTTGTACCGCGCTAGCGCTGTATCGAATGTCGCGCGCGAGATGCCTGGCGGAAGCACAGAGGCTATGGGACTGGTAATCGAGTCGCGGAACAGCGTGTAGTGTGTGTTTTGGTAGGTAGAGTCTTTGTATGCCGATGACGGCAATTTTGCAGCCATGTTCGAAGTATGTGTATGTGTATATTATTTGCCAGAAGACGTAGTAATACAAATCTTTCATTTCGCGCGCGCGCGCGTGTGGGTGTGTCTTATTCTCCCCAATTCTATCCTTTTTTTCTCAGATCTTGGTACAACGGAGAATTGAGAAAAAAGACGGCGTGATTAACCTGCATATGTATGTATATATGGAACATCTATCAGTCTACATATGCATATCGCTAACTAACTATACAAGTACATATGCCGAATGAAACACCCCCTCCCCTGTCTCAAACCGCCTTCCCCACATTTGCGGAGAAACGCGGGACCAACCCCACATTCTGCCTTCTCCCCTTTCGTTCTTCGCCTCGTCTCCCCTCACATCTTTTTCCCCAACGAGATTTCTGTTGGGGACAATTATGCTTGGGTGTCGGGGTAGTGCAGGAGAGATGGTAGGCAGGGACGCGTGAAGGTTGTATTGGTGATTTTTGTGAAGAGTAAGGGTTTGTCCAGGTCTTGTGTTTTATTTTCTTTCCGTTTACTTTTTTAAAAAAGACTTGAAGAGATGGAGATGGAGGTGAGTAGTTACACAGTGCGATTTGTGGGCTGCGGAAAGCACAACAAAAGTAGGAGGAGATTTAGAATGTATTTGAGACTATGTCTGAGGCCGAGAGTGGAAAAGACTGAAATCGCTTGCTGGGGTCTGCTGAACCCCGCGAATTCGATCACATCCTGGCGGCACTCGTTCATCTCTTGTACAAAAATCCCCAGTGGAAAAATCAGTGAGTATTATACAGACGAAGTGTCTTCTCACCCGCAACAAACGTGTGTTGGAAGGTGGAAGCCGCATGCTAGAGGTCGAATACAAATCACAGCTGCTTTGTTTTTATCTCACGCAGCACCACTCCGGACTCAGATTCTCGTCTGGTTCTTCATGCCCGAACTGAAAGCACACATTCCTCATGATAAAGCCTGAGGTATGCGAGGTACTGCCTTATAGACCAAAGCCTACCATTTGAGGCCCGTCCTTCGTTCCCAAATCTTCACAATCGGTATTTTTTTGAGCTCTGGAAACTTATCTCGGTGTGCAAATACAAAGCGGCGGAGTAATTTCTCGAGCTGTGAACGTCGTACAATCCCTCGAGATTCGCGCTTATCCGCAATCTTGATCATGTGCAAGTAACTTAAATCTACTGCGCCAAGGGACATTTATATATTCGTTAGAACTTCCATCGGTTTTCAGATAAGAGAAAGAGGTAGTACTCACTTCTGAAATACCTCGTCGCTGTAGGGCATCCAACATAGCTTTCCACAAGTGAGCTCCTTTCAGTGTAGACACAGCGGACCAATGACCAAAAAGCAAGTCAATCATGATTGGTTCAGACTACAGATATCTTTTAGTTGCTGTACTAGCGTATATATTGTTAGAAGTCTTACCAATTCTGTATTATCAAACACAAAAGGCATAGCTTTTATCTCGGGAAACGCGTCAAGATACTCGACAACCAAAGGTATCAGTGATGCGTCAATGTCTTTCATAACCCTCATGACGCTGAAGTGGCTTCTGTATCTTGCAATGACTGCAACAATTTCTTTCCGAAGTTGCTTCTTTGGGTATATACTTCTCTTGCCATCTAAAGTGGTTATTTCAAAATACTGGATCGTACTTAGTTACAGTCGTGGGAACAACCGACCCAACACTTACCTTGACTGGTATCCGACGCTGGATTTTCCCCATAATCACTGCCGTAGTATTCTGAAAATCCAGGCACTGCCCTGGGGTTAAGCTGTTTGGTCCCCATAGCAACCGTAGTACGGGTATGTCCAAGGTCTGCCGCAGTCAATACTATTCCAGTGACACATGGCTACAAATGCCTCTTATACTTTTTGAACCTTTTTTCGTCTGATTTTCGCAGTAATTTGTTCTGGTGATTGCATTCGTATTGAACACTGGTAATTCAGGCTCGCGATTCTCTGTTGACAAATGCCGCAAAACTCTCATGGTCTCGTTAACTGCACCGTTGGCTAAAGTTTGCGAGATGGCACACTCAGTGGCCTCTTGTTTTATCGGTGTATTGTCACCAGAGATAACCTTAGCTCTCAGTCTTGATCTTCCTGGTGCTGGCATCATCCTTGGAAGATTGTCGACGGTACGTGGCGGCTCTGATCGAACTAGCATTAGATGGTCACCACCAATAAGCTTTTCCAAGCTACGAACCCATTGAGCAAACTCATCTGGAGGCATCCCATCAATCATAGATTGCATTTCAAGCCTCACTTCCTTCCTGGATGCCTTAGATCCCAGCCTTTTCTTGACAATCAGTAGAGCATGGTACGCGAACAGATCTGCAGTACGAGGGAAGATAATGCCGACGTTTTGGTCGGTGAAATCATTTGGATTGATATCCCATGCCCATGACGCTGAAACCTTTTTGTCCTTTCGTCTATATTGGACTATATTGGGAGTCGATACAATACCTTCTATAGGAGTTACTGACGCATCTACGTCAACTTGGGTATCGTTTTGTTCCCTTTCTTGAGCTGGCATCGGCGCAGGTTCCCGAGACTCTGCACTTCTGTTGGGTCTCTTTTTCTTCCGCAACGAGTGCTCTTGAGCAACGGCATTGTCGGAACTTCTTGTAGCATCTTGTCGTGACCTCAACGCGCTCTGTATGGCCGAGACAACCTGATCGGGTGTATCGAAATAACTACTGAGCATTTCTGCCACGCGTTGTATCATCTCAGACTTGAAAATCTCGGACATTAGTTGTATATTTGCGGCACTTGCGTTTTCTTCGCGCATGTGCTGCTCTACCACTTGCTGACCAAGCTGATCCAGAATGCCATCTGGGAAGCATATGCGAACGAGTCCTCGGACTGCGTCTCTGAATATGTCATTCTGGATATTGGTTGCTGATGAGATGACTTTTACACGAAACTTCCAATCCTCGCTTGTTGGCAAGTTCTGCTTGGAGGATGATTCTCTCTGGGGGATGTTAGTATGCTGCAATTGTTTCATGCTGTAGTGTCCACAGAGCCAGAGAAGGGAGAAGGCTTACGCGTCTTTTTTTCGTTCCGGTAGCCATGCTTTCGCTTTCGTTAACGGAGGGCGGCTAATGAGTCTGCGAGAGAGTAGCGAGACAAGAGCGACGAGGAGAGAATTGCGAGTAAAGGTAGGTGTGGAAACAAACAGGCAGGGCTAGCTTAAAACAGTGATAGACTAACCAGAAAGCGTAATAATGGTTGCCACACTTTACTGACTACATGAGTTTGGGTGAGGTGAGTGAAAGTGATCAAACAGCAAGCACGTGGGAGAACTACAACCCAGCAGCTTCATACTGTGGCACGGTAGGTAGTCGAGTACTAATCACCAGTAATTGATTCAGTGAAGACAGTACTCTATCTACTCGGAAAAGAAATCTCCATATATACTTATAGTCTAGTCACGTGCTGCTACGCCACAATACTCATAGACAATGTAACGCGTGTTTTGTTTAATTTCTATCAAACTCAAATCTAGTTATCTAAGGTGCCTGTAGAACGACTTCAAACTCAAATGGCTCACACAGCAAGCTGTACTCATCCAGAGTCCTGGGTCCGCAACTGCCACTGCCCAGTCCATGATGTTGAGCATCCAGCCTCAATACAACCTCCTCTCGCTTCTTCTTCCTCAGCTCGTGTGGGTGGCCTGCAGCAGCCACATCCTTCATCCTGTAGTGGCTGGCCTGGAAGTCGAATAGCTTCTTCTCTGCATCCGCTTTGCCGGCGAACTGAGCGAGGAGTCCTGCGCCACTGCCGTTGGTGACACGGACGTAGCGAGTGTCTGTGCGGTTCGCTGATTCCTGGGGAACTTCATAATCTACCCATAGCTCGTCGATGCTCGAGGCGCTGTATTTGCCGATAGGCTGGGACAACTTGCTGTCGCGGTACGACTCGCCGAAGCCACGGCCAAACCACTCAACTTGCTGGAATTGCTTGGGGAGTTCCATCACAAGGCCAATGCGGGGGAGTGTGCGAGGCAGATTCTGGCCCTTTGGTGTACCGGCGACGTGCACAGACACTGTTCCGTTGGCACTGAATGTATAGGTCAGAGTAGTCTCAATAGACCAGGAGAGAACTGGAGGGGCAACGCGCTGCTGCACAGTGATCTTTAGAGCCTCTGCGCCTTGCTGTGACCACTCGACCTTGCGGGTGGCTGTCTTGGCGTGATGAAGGTGCTTGTCTTTCCAATCCCAACCATCCTGGGGAATGTCGTTGTCAGTAGGAGCGCGGAAGACGTCGAATTCCGGTGCCTTGGAGATGAGTTCGGTGGAACCCTGCACCCATGAAGTAAGGGTACCATGAACGGTGTTGAACTTCCATGTGGCGTTGTCGGTTGTGATTTTGATGACGGCCTTGGACTCGGTCTCGACCTTAATCTGCTTGTCCTTGGCATCGGATCGCTGCAGTGGTGCAACCGGTGTGATTGAGACTTGTGCATTTGCAACCTCGAAGCCTGCCTGGAGGTACGGAGTTGCTTCCTTCAATTGGAATGAAAAGTTGAGCAAGGTTTCACCCTTGTATCCCTCAATTTTTGGAAGCTGCAGTTCAAAGGTTTGGCCTGGCAAAACGCCGGATGGAATATCCAGACTTCCAGATGCGGAACCATCTCCGGATTCGGAAATCGTGGTGTACTTGCAGCTCAAGTGATCGAGGGTAACAAAGTCGTATCTGTTAATGAAGGTAGCTGCCGAGCCACTCGACTCTAGAAGCTGCACTGGTTCGATGGCCTTCTTGTATTCGATCAGACCCGCATTCGGCTTGTGGTCGGAGTTGACGAGCCCGTCCATGACAAATGTCGCATCGTGTACTTCCTCGCCAAAGTCTCCACCGTATGCGTAGAATTCTTCTCCCGTTTGCTTGTCCTTGGTGAGAAGACCGTGGTTGGCCCATTCCCAGGCGAAACCACCTTGCAGAGTGGGATACTTGTAGAAAGCATCAATGTACTCCTTGATGTTTCCAGGACCGTTGCCCATTGCATGTACCTGAAACAGTCAGCCTAACCCGTATTCATCAAAGACATGCTACTTACAAATTCACACAGAACGAGCGGCTTCTTCTTCTCCTTGTCCTCGCCGAACCGAACAATCTCATCAATGGGAGGATACATCCTGGAGTACATGTCCATTGTGTCGGCATAGATGTCGGCTTCGTAGTGGATAGGTCGGCTGTCGTCATATGCCTTGATGTGTTCATACATGGCTACAAAGTTGCAGCCCATGAAGGCTTCATTACCCAAACTCCAAATGATGATGGAAGGGTGCATTTGATCTCTCTTTACAAGCGCTTCGGCACGATCGACATAGGCATGGGTCCAGTCCTTGTTGTTAGTTGTCCATTCAGCAGCTTCCTTGCGAGTGAGCAGTTGGCGCTCACGGAAAGGCATGGCTCGCTGTTCAGGGCTCAGTGCTGCATCTGAGATGCTCTCGAATCCATGGCATTCGAGATCTGCTTCGTCGATGACCCAGAAACCCATCTCGTCCGCGAGATCATACAGTCTTGGATCGTTGAGCTGATGTGATGTGCGGATAGCATTGATGTTGTGGCGTTTCATAGTCAACAGGTCTTCCTTCATGAACTCATAAGGCACAGCACGGCCGCAGGTGGGGTGGTGCTCGTGGCGGTTGACTCCACGGAAGACGACTCTTTTACCATTGACCAGGAGCAAGCCACCCTTCATCTCAACCTGCCTGAATCCGATACGTTGGGCAATGACTTGAGTTCCCGTGGAAACGACCAAGTGGTAGAGGTTTGGCGCCTCGGCAGTCCATTTCAAGGGGTTCTTTACTTGAATGCTCAGCTTGGTTTCGCCACTCTTGTCAATCTGGGCCTCTGTAGTGGCAACTTCTTGCTTCTTTGCATCTAGTAGCTTTGCTGTGAGTTTGCCAGATCCAGTGGCAGTAATCTTAAGCTTGAGCTCAGCATCCGTGTAGGAAGAGTCCAGAAGCGTTTGTGCAAAAACGTTGTCGATTCTGGACTCTTTGGGGAAGCCAACCAGAAAGACATCTCGGAAACTGCAGTGGTAAGCGCCGAAGATACCAAAAAAAGAGCCGAAACTTACATGCCGCTCAGCCACCACTGGTCCTGGTCTTCAATGTAAGTACCATCACAGTGCTGGTAGACCCTGACGGCCAACGTGTTCTCGCCACTGAGATCAACCAAGGAGGTGATGTCGAATTCGTCGGGATTCCTACTGCCTTGGGAATAGCCAACTTCCTTTCCATTGACCCATACGTGGAAGGCAGCGTCAACACCCTCGAATCGAAGGCGGATTTGGCTGTCCTTGAGCGATTGGGGAATCTGAAACTTGCTGACGTACGAGCCCGTCTCATTCTCAGTAAAGGGGACATTAGGCGGGTCTACAGGAATATGGTAGATGACATTGGTATACTGTGGGCCTTTGCCAAAGCCTTGGAGCTGCCACATGCCTGGGACAGCAATGTCACTCCATGACGAAGTGTCAAAGGTAGTTGACTCGAAGCCATCAGGGGCCTCGAATGGCGAGTAGGAGTGGTGAAACTTCCATGTGCCGGACAGGCTGTGAGTCAGGGACTTGGATACATCGGCACTGAGGGCATCGGCCTCTGCTGTGTAGTTGTGAAAGTAGGCGCGTGCCGGGAGGGTATTCTTGTGGAGGATCTGGAGGTTGTTCCAGTCTGGAACGGTCTCTGGGTGCTGACCTGAAGCCATGATTGACGAGACGGAAGCCGACAATGGTGGTGGTATGTACAGTTGAAGCCCATTTACGTACCTTGATACTTTTACACTCGATACCACGACCACAACCCCGCATGCGGTCGCTGATGGACAGATTGGGCAAGCCGCCCGTCTCTACACTGTAGGCATAGCCGAGCCCGTCGTGTCGAATGGCGCGAGGCGTGGGCGTGATGGTAGGGATTACGTTTGCATCGGAATAGGAATGGGACGATGTCCGGGCGCAAGCCAGGGGCTGATGCGGCTACCGGATGGCATACTGCACGTGGCTAGGATTCTTCTCCAGACTCTCCGCAAATTTTCCTCCACCCCCCGCTGCCCAGGCCGACTACACCAAAAGCTTGCCCCCCCGGGCGTATCATGAATCAAGATTACACCGAGCCGTCCAATCCCCTGATTCGAACCCACGATGGAATGCTCGCGCGTGGCGTTCTGCACCCGATGCTTTCTGGCAGGTGCCGCCGCTGTTTTCCTGCATCTGGACCTCGACCCGACCCACAGGAAGAGCTTTTCCAAGGCTAGTGACGGGTTCATGGCCGAGCGCTCTGCTGACATGGCCGCTTTGCTCGCCCTCCGTCTCGACTCCGTTCCCAATGCAGTGTTGCTACCGCCCATCAAGCATCCTTGGCGTAACGGCGCCTTGCCCGTAGTCGACCATCGGCCTTCTGGAGCAGAGACCACGCGCGAGACCATGACCGGCAGGGCAATTGCCTCGGTGATGTGCCATGGGGTTGCAGATGATTTCTGATTTTGCGGAGAAGCCTGAACACTATAAGATGACCCAGAGTTCCGGGTTCTCGTGGCCGGTGGAGCGCGATTCCATATTTTCTTCTCCACAACCCGAATAGTCTGTCCAGCAGCTCCGTTGAGCATCCAGAGACAAGTATGGCGGAAAAGGACGACATGGGCGCTGTCACGCACCAACTCAGTGCTGTCGACGATGATGCGCAGCGCAAGACGGTCAAGGAGACCAATGTCGCCTCGGTTGCCCTGGGTAAGTTGTCCATCTTGCTTGCGTTTTAGATCAGCAGTTGCTAACGCACCCGCACAGCCGCCGCTATTGAGGCCGAGAAGCCAAAACTGTGGTCTCCAGGCATGATCAAGCTCTACATGATCATGGGCATTGGATACCTCGTCTCTACGCTCAATGGTTTCGATAGTTCGTTGATGGGCTCCATTAACGCCATGGAGGGTTATCAAAAGACCTTTGGTCTTACTGGCGCTGGCTCTGAAACTGGTATCATCTTCATCGTTTACAACCTGGGCCAGATTGCTGCGTTCCCTTTTTGTGGACTGCTCGCTGACGGCTATGGTCGCCGAATCTGTATCTTTGTTGGCTGTTTGCTTGTGCTCGTCGGAACTGCAGTCCAAGCAACAGCTCATGAGATGGGTCACTTTATTGGCGGCCGCTTTATTCTCGGATTTGGCGCCTCGATCGCTTCTGCCGCAGGTCCTGCCTACACCGTAGAGCTTGCTCATCCCGCCTACCGTGGAACCATGGCTGGCATGTACAACAACTTTTGGTGGGTTGGTAACATTCTGGCCGGTTGGACGACTTATGGAACCAACCTGCACCTGAAGCACAGCTCCTGGAGCTGGAGGATCCCCACCATTGTCCAGTGCATTCTGCCCTCCATTGTCATGGCTTTGATCATGTGTAAGTACAGCTTTGAATATCTTATAGGCAACAAAAACTCACACAAAACCAGTCTTCCCCGAGACGCCGCGATGGCTGTTGGCTCACGACAGGCGCGAGGAGGCAATTGCCATCATGGCCAAGTACCACGGCAATGGCAACGCCGATTCTCCTATTGTCCAGCTTCAACTTCGCGAAATTACCGAAGACTTCGCTGCAACCAGGAACGACAACCCATGGTGGGATTTCCGTGAGCTTGTCAACACCCGGGCTGCCAGGTACCGATTGGCAATGGTTATTGCCATGGCTTTCTTCGGTCAGTGGAGTGGAAACAATGTCGTCAGCTACTTTATGCCTGCCATGGTAAGTTTTGGTTCGATATATGAAGATGTTTGCACAAAACTAATGCATTATTTCAGGTCAAGAACGCTGGTATTGATGACCCCGACAAGGCGCTTCTCATCAATGCCATCAACCCCATCTTCTCCATGCTTGCAGCCATCTACGGCGCTACCCTTCTCGATACTCTTGGTCGTCGCAAGATGCTCATGGGCGGTCTCTGGGGCGGTCTCTTCTCCTATGTCCTTCTGACGGCCTTCACTGCCACTGCCACACCTCAGAACAACCTCGCATACGGCACCATTGTTTCCATCTACCTGTTTGGTATCTTCTTTGCATGGGGCTGGACGCCTCTACAGACGCTCTACGCTGTCGAGTGTCTGGAGAACCGTACTCGTGCCAAGGGATCCGGTCTTAACTTCCTCTTCCTCAACATTGCGATGGTGGTCAACACGTACGGTATTTCGGTCGGTATTGCATCCATTGGCTGGAAGCTCTATCTCGTGTACATTGCGTGGATCTGCGTCGAGATTGCTGTCATTTTCTTCTTCTTCGTCGAGACTGCCGGCAAAACGCTCGAAGAGCTCAAGGAGATTTTCGAGGCTCCCAACCCAAGGAACGCCAGTCTGCGCAAGACAAAGGTCGAGATTGACTCGGCCGGTCAGGTTGTCAATGTTCACGAGTAGATCGAGTATGTGTGACGAAGGCGTGATGCGTTATGAGTAAAGGAGAAAGGGGGGGGGGTCGTTCGCGGGTCTTAATAGAAAACGCACGCCGTTTTTTTTATCATAAACAATATCATTATATTAATGTTCAAACCAATCACGTTTATTACATGCTGCTTCGATATGCTCCATCCGTACTCTGATCTCGATTCATCGCGATGGAAATCTCGATTGCCATTATCGATGGCGCATGTCATAGACGTACGAACAGTCCAGGCTTGACCGAACTGATGTTCATAGTTTTGCCCACTTTCCTCTTTCGTCAGAATGGCGTTCATACCCCTCGCGCACGTTTCTTCTCGCACCGAAAAAAAAGCATCAAGCTCTGGTAACCCTCGACACATCTCTATCCATGCCACTCTTTTTCGGACGTGTTACCCACCCATACCTTTCTGTCGGCTCTTCGCCGTAAGAAAAACTACTCTAGAACACCACCGAACACCAGATAGATGCCAAGATTGAAAACCAAGACGACGCAGCCAAAAAAACCCCCCGCCTTCTTTGTTCATCCCCCTCATCATCCCCCACTCCACCCGTGAAAAGCACCCTCTCGCCCCCCCCCCCCCCCACCGAAAAAGAGCAAGGGGTGGGTGCAGGTGCTAGGCTGAAACGGGTCAGTATGGCAATTGCAGTCTTTTTTGTATTTGCTTTTTCTTTCGCAATTCGCCTTTGGGGGTCTTGCGGATGTTTGGACTCGCTTACGCACGCGCGTGTGCGCGTGCCCTTTTACATATGTACATGGACTGTTCTTTTGGTTTTCTTTTGTAATTTAACTACACAACTATGGATATAAAGTACATATACTTAAGCTGTCTATGTAATTACATGGATCGCGTACTCTGTGACGGTTGGAATTCAGTATATACAGAGTCTAGCCTGCCAGTCTGTCCTAGAAAAGAGTTCTTTCCCGTCCGTTCTTTTGTCAGGGGTTTTCTTTTGTTTGCGTGATTCTTGGGTGAAAGGGTGAGGGCTTTTCGCCCTGCTGCTACGTCTGGTACGGCTGCTGCTTGGTAATATAAGTACCATATACATACATGTAATGTCTGCGTTGAGAATAAAGCAACAAGTCATTGTTTTTTTTCCTTCCTACGTGCATATACATATTGCATATGCACGCCATGAGTTATCGCGCCATTGTTGCTTCACTTTTCGGGGGGGATTCTTTTGTCGTCTTTTTCTTTCTTTTTTTTCTTTTCTCCTTCTCTTGTTTTACGCCCCATGTGGGTGCTCTTTTCTTTTCTTTTTCCCATAGTTGGTTCGTGTGTCTGGATGTAGTTATTGCTTTTTCTTCACAATAGGGAGCTGGGCCTTCCTTTTTCGGGCTTCGTCACATGGGACTTGGGAAAAGAGCGGTGGCGGTGGCGGTGGAAACGGGGGGTTGATCTGGATAGTGATTGGTGAGATGAGCGTGAAGAGAGAAGGAAGGAAGGGGATGGGCGCTTGGTTGCGTGCAGTAGTAATATAGATGCATGTCTGCGTTGTGCCGTGCATATTCATATGTGAGGTGTTCGCAGACGGTGTCAGTCATGTGCTTGTGGTGGTCTGCTTGAGCCTAATTTTGGGTTGGGGGCGCGGTGGACAACGGCATGAGTGCATGGAGTGTGGGATGGAAGAAGAGGTGCAGATGTGTGTGTGGGTACGTGAGTGGTACCCTAGTTTTTCAGCACACGTCTGGTGTGCCACTTGTATGTCTGTCTGTTAGTTCGCATCCTATCCGATTTCCATCTCATCTACGGCTTCAGCTGCCCGCTCTTTTCTCATGGCTTCTTTCTTTGCTCTCCTTGCTGATGCCTTGGACTTGCCTTTGCCAGAGCCGAGTTTGCGGTACTGTTCCAGAGACATGCCTCGTCGCTCAGCGGCGGCAATCTGGGCCTGTAATGTCTTGTCTTCGGAAACATCCTTCATCTTGGCCCCATTCATCTCTTTGCGGGCCTGCATTCTCGCAAGGTTTTGACGAGTCCGTTTGTCTAGGCCGAGGTTAGTCAACACCCGATGTTGAAGAGAAGAATAAAAAAGAAAGAACCAAAAGTACAAAGCTAGCAACATGCATGACAGTCAAAGTGAAACAAACTTACTCATCTTCTTGCCGGTAGATTGGGCATCTACCATCATGCCATTGTCACCGCTTGCTGGCTGATCGGTAACTGCAGGATCGTGTTAGCTGATGTTTCAACTCACCGGCTCGCCTGCCTCAAAAAGCAACCCCAGCGTGCAGAGTGGTTGGCGGGCTGCATGAACCGACCGTACCGTCGCGTAGCACGTGACTTACCGGTCTGAGCACTGGCGGTTTGAGTTGAGAAGGCGTCGCCCAGGACGTCGACTAGCTCATCTGCCAACGCGCCCATTTTGCGACGGTCCTTTTGCTTCTTCTTCTTGGACTTGTGCGGCGGTGCCTGGTCGTTGGCCTGGCTTGGTGAAGGGCTCCTCTGGTGGCTGCGCTGTGATTGGTCGCTGTCGCTGGCATCTGAAAATTGTTCTTCGCCCAGCCGAAATCCCGTGTTCGCAGCCATGGTGGGTGTGGCCGTGGTTGAGCCTGGTGCGGCAAAGACAGGCGGCATGGTCAATTTATTCGACGACGGATAGAGTAAGGTAGCAGGATAGATGCAGAAGGTGGACCCCCAAGAAGGTAGTGTAGGAAGGAAGGAAAGGCTCGGCGCAAAATTTATCCGGCGCATGTGATTCGACCGTCAGCTTCTGTATTATCGAGGTACCAAATGCTATGTCGCGTTAACGCGCTCTATCATCTAGCTCGTTTTCCGCCTTTTGAAAACAATGTAGAATGCTATGCACAAATGCCGCCCCCTAGAATAGAATGAGAAAAGAAGATGAGAAAAGTTGGATGCAAGGGAATGACTGCTGAAAATGTCGCCTCGTCCGCTGGTATGTGTGACAAAGAGACGGAGTGTGTGGAGGGGAGCGAGTCAAGAGGAAGGAAAAAATAAAATAAAAAATGAAAAAAAACCCCCCAAGGAAATTCGTGAATCGTGAATGCATGTCCAAGCACCCGGTTTGGCGGCCGACCAGGCCAGTCCTTGTTGCGCCCAACTCCAATACCAAAGCCTTTCTTGATCCCAACTCCAGTCCAAGTCAATATCGAAGCCTCGTGCTACTCGTCGCCATCGTCGTCGTCGTCGACGAAAAAGCCCCAGAAGAGGACTTCTTCGTTTTCGCAGCCCTGTAGGCGGCCTCCGTATATGTCTGCGCACATTTCAATGGGCACCTCGAGCTTGATGCAGCCATTGCCGAGAAAGGTAAAGAGCAACCACGAGTCGTATGGGGGGAGAGCACCGTTGTCGTCGGGCTTTCTGCTGAGGATGCCACGGTTTTGGAGAGAGGGTGCGGTGGGGAGGCGGAATGTGTGATATGGTAGTGTCTCCTCCGAATCTGCGACGAAAAAGGAGTCATTGAGGGCAAGCTCAATGGAGACCCTAGGGGGCTGCGCGTGGTCTCGCGAGAGCATGTCGGAGTGCGGGGCGTCCGAGTTATTGTGGAAGCGCAGGGTGCCGAAGCGCAAATATGCGGGTTGGCCAAGGAGGTCAAAAAGTTCCGTCGAGTAGAGGCGAAAGTGGCCATTGTACAAGGAGCCCAGGCGGTTGGTGTTGTCGTCGTCGTCGTCATCGGCGTCGGCGTCTGTGCTGCCGTTGAGGGATAGGTTCTGCAGCTGGTCTTCAACGCGCTTTCCCTCCAATTCGGCGGCATTCAACGACCGGCGGATATACGAGGGGGTGTATTTGTTGCTGAGATCAGAGATGGCCAGACGACAGGCCTCGCGGCGGATGCGTTCGCTCGAGGCATCTTTGAGGTGTAATGTGTCGCTGGCGTCGTTGTCCTCGAGTGAGCGGAGCAGGCCAGCCTCGAAACTCTGGACGAGTTCCTCGAACTCGCGCATGACCCGGGCAAGAGGAGAAGAGTCGATGGCGGCAGGGGACTTTGTGTCGCGCGGGAGCCCGCTGCTCTTGAGTACGGCCATTGAAGGGGACGAGGGAAGCCCTAGGCCAGTACAGAGCGTAGTCGGAGGGTGACGGGTGGTGGAGTGTGAGAAGTAGCGGCGGCGGCAGCAAGCGACGATTGTAGCGAGGCAGTAGAGGGACTATGACGGTGGTATGAGGGAAGGGGGATTGTGTGGATATGTGGATGTGGATGTGGTGGTGATGGTGGGTATGCAGCGGTCGCTCGGCTTGGTGCAGGTCCGGCTGGCACTGCTGAGCAGGGAGGGCGGAGAAAGTAGGTAATGGTAGTAGTGATAGTAGTGGTGGTGGTAGTGGTGGTAGTGGTGGTAGTAGTAGTAGCAGTAGTAGTAGTAGTA
>JAWDHC010000462.1:0-14141 GCA_036172615.1 Curvularia verruculosa
TTTCCAAAGTGAACCCTAAGGGTGCCCCACACCCCCCCCCCCCAAAATTGCAATTTTCCTTGTGCAGATCATAACACCATCCACATATTTCCCATCTATATGCATTCGATCGCTCTCCTCTCCTATACTGAATAGAGAGCACCCCGCTCAACACCGGTAACAGGGCCCAAAAGCGAAACCGATCTTGCGGGGAGGAACACCGTTTTCTAGAAGACAAAGACTATCGAATGGCCCTGGCGCAGACCGTGGGGAACCCCTTTCGAACCGCGAGAAGGGTATATTGCGGAAACACGCACCCCGGACTATAGAATTCGATAGTTGATCGGGGTATCAATCTTTGCCAAAGTAGGCCGCAGCGTATCGAGTACGGTGTAGATCGATGAATTCGTCTTCTCAAAAGATTCTATGCATCCCTATTTCTGCAAGCCTCAGTCCTTCTTATTCCCACCCTCTACAACCTCATTGATATGAACGACATCATCAGTACTCGTCGGTGCCTTTTGTGACCTCTGGTCCAGCTGTATCTTGCGTCAGTTGCTTGCCGTCTTAAATAATAGCTTTGCCATAAGAGTGTACGTACCCAATGCACTGCTGCTGTAGCTCCAAAGAAAGCAAACACTACTACAATCATCGTGATGTAGCCCTTTTTCCAGTACGGCGCATCGCTCGCCGGATAAAACACAATACCCCAAAACGTATACAAGATGGATTGCACCATGCTCATAATATACAGGATTACAGATCTTGAGGCATCATCGCCACCCCGCTGGCAGATAACACTAGCCCAACCGTACATGATTGGATTTACAATGTACGAGGTACCAGCCAAGTAGAATGCGAAAAGCACCCCAGCTGTAGAAAGACCAGGGATAAGTAGGAGGACGGATACGACTATCTGCAAAACTCCACTTAATACTACCATGGGCATACGGCGGTTGGTCATATCTATGACATAGCCAGCTCCTATGTTTGAGACAATAGATACAGCTTGTACACCAAGGGGGTAGGTAGTTGTTGCATACGACGGAAACAGTCCAATGTTGGCTTTCATCCAGAGTAGGAAGAGGCCCTGCAGGACGATTGCCTCGAGCGCGCATCCAATCATAGAATATAAGGAGAGTATGTAGATGTCTGGTTTTGCAAGAAGCCGCTTGACTAACGACTTGATGCTGATATCGTGGCCCCAGGTCCTTTTCGGTGGTAGACGATCCAATGCTAGCTGTAGTTCTTCCTTGCTGAGATAAGGGGCGTTTGGAGATTCGGGCAAGTTGGGGAAGAACACCAAACCAAAAATGCCAAAGGGGATTCCCATGGCACCGTCTTACAGCATCATTAGTATTTAAACAATTGAGATATATGGAAGCATACGCACTGAGAACAAACACCCATTGCCACCCTGCAAGAGAGCTTCGCCCATGCAGGCTCTCATTCATCGCTGTCATCATGACACCGGCGAACATGCTGCCTATTTGTCCGATAGCGGTGAAAATGGCAGTCCTTTTAGCAATCTCTGAGGGCTTGTACCAGGACCCCAGAATGTAGATGGTGCCGCTGTATAAACTCGCCTCGAAAAATCCTTGCAAGAAGCGGACGACGCAGAGTTGAGCATATGTCTTGCAGGCTGCAGAAACCATGGTTAGGCCAGACCATACAATGAGAGTGAATGGGAGCCAAAAACGGGGCGCGATTTTCTGAATGATGAGAGCATGAGGGATCTGGCCGGTACAGCTTCCGGCTGTAAACATGGCCAGTAAGATGCTGTATTGGTTGCCCTCAAGCCGGAGCGACTCCTTCAATCCGGAGACATAGGCATTGGCAAAAGCCGATCGGTCTAGGTAGTTGAAAAAATAAGCAGCACAACAGTACACCTGGTAATGACATTAGCAATACTGGCTTAGGTCTGATGACGAAAACCTAACCAAAATAAAGCAATCTATTCTATCATTAGCACCATTGGACGATACCAAAGTACCCTAATTGTGCAGCCATACCGAGCTTGCGAACTAGTCGCTGTTCCACCTGCGACATGATGTTTAGACGTGTATAGCCACCCGTCTTTTTACAAAGATTAAACATGGAATCTTCTGGCTTTTGTTTTTCCGTTAAAAAAACTCAGCCAAGCGCAGAGATGTTCATGCTCCAAAGTCGTAGTACCTTGATGGATTGAAGCGCGCCAATCATGTCTGTTCTTTTAACAAGCAGCATGACACCTTCTGCAAACGGCCTTGGCAATGTAACCTCGGTCCCAATATTTGGCCGTACATAAGACCGTCCTTATCTACATATACTCCACATCGAACCTCTCTTGTGTGGTGTGTGTGTATAGAGGTGGGCACTTGGAACGATCCTTGTGGAACAGGTGGTCCTATGGATGCATAAACTTACATCGCACTCCCGCATGTACGTGCAAACTTGAAAGATATCTCCAGTCTGTAGTATCTACTAGTTCAGAGACCAGAAATGTACATCTATCTCCTTGTATGGCTAGTCATATGTAAATGGACATTGCAAATCTCCTTCCTTTTCCAGGTATCCTCGTTGGAGCAGTTTCATAGAAGTTTGTGAGAGAGGTGGACGATATGAACACCATCATTGAATGCATCCAGCGACGAACAGATTCGATATAACTAATAGTATTTCCCACCATGGAGCCAAACTACACTTACAACTCTTGGCGCAGTTCGGGTGGTTTGGCTAAAGTACCAATTACAGTAAAGCTTTCCCATTTCTCAATGTCTCCAGGTCTTCCATAGTGAACCTTACATATCTATCTTGGCCAGGCTTCATCCACATGACAGGATCATTGGCACCACCAGTAACTTTGCTTCCATACTGGTCAATTTCGATGCCTTCATTCCTCAATGGCCCTTTGTTTTGTTTCTGATTGTCCGTGCTGGTTGCTTGTTTAACCACTCGCAAGAACACAGGCACCGCATATCTTGGAAGTTTGCTTCGTGCATATTTCAGCAGTGCCTTCCAATCAAACGTCTCGAGGTTAACATCATCAGATAATCGGAGAGCAGCACAACCGGCACGACCATCATGCCTGGGAACTAGAGTGCCGTACACGATTGCCTCACCTATTCCAGGGAACTTTCCGAGCACTTCAGCCACTTCGGCTGTGGATACATTTTCACTCTTCCATCGAAATGTGTCGCCTAATCGATCCAGGAAGAACCAACGTCCATCGTCGTCCCTCCTCAGCGCATCACCTGAGCGATAGTACAAATCGCCTTTCTTGAAGACATCTCTTTCAAACTTCTTGGCAGTGGCCTTTGGGTTCTTATAGTACCCGGCAAATGCGTCTTCGCTGGGCACAGCGACAAGGATTTCTCCGCCTTCTTTGTACGAATTGCGCTTCACAAACCCAGTCTTGGGGTCACGTACCAGCTCTCCCGTCTCTGGGTCGATGGATACAGGTATGTATACGTTGTGCAGTGCTCGTCTGATCAGTGCGCCGTGCTGAGCAACAGTATTTTCCGTAAAAGGGCCCTTGTTGTGAACAATCAAACCCAAAACACCTTCGGTAGAGTTGAAAAATTCCAACACTTCAGGAACGTTGAAGCGCTCTTTGAAACGGCCCCAAACGTCTGGTCGCATACCATTGCCATACATGCCGCGTAGCCGATGGTCCCTCTCTTTCGGATGTGTTGGGGCCATGAGCAGGTATCGTGCTGCTTCACCAACGTAGACGAACATTGTGGCTTGCGAATCATGGATATCATCCCAGAAGGTACTGACTGAGAACTTGCGCCCTATGGCCACACTCATGCCGCTTGTCAGGGCACCCATGGTCATCATACCTCCTGTTCCGTGGAACAGAGGCATACAGCAGTACCACCGATCTCCGTCTGGCCCCTGTTTTAGGCCAAACGAAGGGTTGTCTGGATTTCCTCTTTCGTAAAACCGGCTTACGCTGAACTTGGATGCTTTTGGTAATCCAGTAGTACCGGAAGTATAAAGCAGGCAAACTGGATCTCGGCCACTGACTTTTGCCCTCATCTCGTCGCCTGGGACTACAGTGCTACCCTGATAAACACTGGCCAACATGTCCTCGTCCACTCTGAATGCACGGATGCCCATCTCTTCCACTGCTGTTTTGACTTGGTCAAATCTCTCTGAGCAACCCTCTTCCTCATCAACAAGTACGACTTTGACTCCAGCAACTTTCAAACAGTGCAATAGTCCCTCGCCTTTCAGATTGTAGTTGAGATGAGCTGGGGCGCAACCAATGCAGATAAGGCCGAGCCAGATGACCATGAAATCAGCGCTGTTCACTAGGTACGTGGCGACCATGTCGCCGGGTTTTACGCCTTGAGCAAGAAAGAAGTTTGCCCACTGGACTGCACGGTCATGTACCTGTTGCCATGTGTAGGTCTTAGCACGAGACCAGATACATAGGTCATTGCTGTATTTGGTTGCATAGGGAGCAAATGAGTACCATAGACATTGGCGATTGGCTTTCACTATGCACGCTTTAGCTAAACACATCACTGTTATAGCAAGGGGTGAGAACTGGAGGACTTACCAACTCCTGCGTAGTACTTTGCTGCTTGATACTTGAACTTCAACGCCTTGACATCCTGAGCGACATGATATTTGCCGTTGATGTACGCGGCAAGACCGGAAAAAGCCGCCAATGCCACGGCAGTAGTAGTTGTGTCCATGGTCGGATTGACCGGGTTGCTGTTGAGAGAGTATGGTGGTCACTTAAGTCGGTGGTCCGATGAAGGACAGGGCAATGGCTGAAGATAACTGCAAGGGCGGCAATGGCATGATGACGGTAAGCTGAACCAAGCTGCTGTCGTTTGGATGCCAAATAAAGATGCCGAGGTTGAGGTCGATACTAAAACACGGTGTGTGCGGGGTTAGTGTGAGAGCTTGTCGATCTCGCACTCGACTCGGGACTGGTGGATGCCGCGGGTCGGCGGCAAGAGTACCGAGCATCCACTCATCATGATTGCGGTAATCATTGGCACACATACATAGCAAGACACCCACGTCTGTCCACTCGACTTACTTATCAGGTATTCTTGAGTTTTGAAATAGCGGCTCAAAATGCTCCTGTCGCCCAGGATTGCAGGCGTCAGAAACGTTGGAGACGATATCTGGATCCGAAAACGAGCATCACGTTAGATCAGGGGGGGATATTTCTACTTGAAATATAATACGGATAGTTACATCAACTGTAACCCTCTGTGCACCTATCGGGCCTTCTTTTCCTTCTTTCCAATATTCTCTGTGCCGGGCGGGACCTTGAGCCCTCCGAATACCAATCCACACACGGCTACCATGCCCGCGGCTCCCATTGCGTACGCTGTTTCTCTGCCTGCCCACCAATAGAGCGTACAGAAGATCAAGGGTCCCAGAGATCGTCCGATTTGGCCTGAGAGTGGAAGTTAGTGATTGCAATGTCGGGATAGTCTTCAAAGCTCACCAAAACTTCGGTGATTCCCTAGCTTATTGCCGCGCTCGTCCGCTGCGGCTTCAAATGATGACAGACTATTGAGGCCGGTAACAACCGTCGCACTCGTGACTGCCAAGAGGGCAGCAGCTCCATAGAGCGTACCCTGTGTCTGTGCTCTACCTAGGATGACGAAGGCTATCGTGCAGCTGACTACACCTAACTGGACCACCTTCAAGGGGTGCATCCGACGCACCACCGAGCCCTGGAGTAGCGAAGCGACCAATCCGATGAATCCAAGAAGACGCCCTGAATCTTTTGCTCCATAGGCAAACAGATCGTATGTCATAAAAGGGAGCGAGAACTCCATGCCGCTGAAAAACAAGATGAAGGTGAAGTGTGTGGCATTGAGGAGATAGTGCGAATTTGTTCGGACACGGGGTTTTACCGCAGTGTTGCCCTTTGCTTGCCCATTGATAGTGCCGTTTTGGCTCTTATCCGCTGAAGGAAGTGTTTCCGGAAGGCTAATATAAAGATAAATGGTCTCCGAAACAATCAGGAACAGGGAGAAGCCCGCGGCCATGGCAAATGGGTTCTTATCCATGATTTGTAGGGTTGAAAGATATGCACCCAGAGCGGGTCCAAACGTAAAAGCGATGCTGAAGCAGACGCCAACAAGTGCCATGGTCGACCCACGCTGGCTGTCATCGCTAATGTCGGTAGCAATTGCCATGGCAAGCTGCACGTTACCCTCACTGAGTCCACCTACAATTCTGCTCGCAAGAAATGTCCGGAAATCTGTGGCTGCAACCCAGAGCGCAACGCTGAGGATGTTGCCCACCATTGACCACAAGAGCGCCGTACGTCTGCCATATTTATCCGAGAGAGTGCCAATAAAGGGCGATGCAACTGCCTGGCAGAGCGAGAAGAGGGATCCGAGCGCGCCGCCGAGGAGAACAATGTCGTAGCGGGAGTTGATGGGCTTCGCAAACGAGTTCTTGTATGCGTTGAGACCGGCGAGGATCTTGGAAAGAATGGTATTGGGGTCGCCAGTTTCGTGATTGCGGTAGAATTCTATGAGTTTAGGAAATAGAGGGAGAATAAAAGTGAAGGATATCTAGGATATGGGTTGTCAGCGAGATGGGGCTCGGTCAGCTGTTGACCAGAAGAATGACGTACCAAATCAAGCAACAGGGAAACGAACAAGACCTTCAAGACTCGTTTCCGCAGTGTCGCGGACACTGGTACTGTCTCGGAGCCCATGATGAAGACGTGCTCAGAAAGTCCGAATGTGAGGAGCCGGAAGGAGTGAAAGGCGATGTGGACACAAGCAGTCAGCGACGGCTCGTCTAATTAACGATGGCGTAGCGATTGATCAACGAAGGGGGGTCGCAATCTAGTTCAGCTCGGACTGCAAAGCCATCATCTATGTAGACACTTGCCCACGGGCCCCGAAATAGAATAGGCTTTGGTTGTCAGCACTTATTGGTGGCGGATGCTTGTGGTGTGCGGATTCGAGTCTTGTCACGACAAAAGTATCGCCGGACGCGGTGGCGTCGTCCCGGGCTTGAAACAGCGCGTGGTGATTAGACGAGCGCGAAGCACCGCGATGAAACAACGTAGTGAGATTCTGGCACAAACAGAGTGGGCCAGCCCACACGTGTGAGAGCCATTACGCGCACACGACGCAAATAAAAGGACAAAGAGGTCGACACATGCACATGTAGTCACTGGAATACCGTTGCTGGGCTACTTTCGGGCCTTGTACATACTATTTGTGTATGGTATGCAAATGCTGGAGCGGATGAGCCGAGGCTGTAAGCAACACGCTACCCATGTCCCATTATCATGACCCCAGCCGAGCGCATATACGGTCTGAAATGGTCATCTGTCTGACGTGCAAAAAAGACATGCATGCCCGGACGTAGAATCTCCCTCCCAGTACCAGTACCAGTACCAGTACCAGTTCGTGCTGTTCCAAGCCCACCATGCGCGACCAAGCAGCCGATCGGCGAAAAGCAATGGCGGCCGTGCAAGCCCTTCGTGACAGGTACCAGTTGCTCGAAGCCAAGCGGCCAAAAGGTCACGTAGTAAGATGCTCGAGCCATGGTTTTACTTCGTTGGGCTGACAGGGTTAAGGATTTTGACAACGAGGTCATGAACTCTTTGGAGCTCGTGGATGCGACGCTCGACGGGACAGTGACGTATGAAATGTTGATGAAACCCAACTTCTCCAACTTGAACAGTATGCGTGTGCCCTTCCAGCCGATAGTTTTGACTGACTTGTTTTAGATGTCATGCACGGCGGAGCTGCAGGCGTCATTTTCGACATGTCCACAACGTCGGCCCTCTGTCCACTGGCGCGGCCTGGGTTTTGGGAGTTCATGGGTGGAGTAACACGCTCCCTCAACATTTCCTATCTCAAAGCAGTGCCAATCGGAGTCAAGGTGAGGCTCAACAGCAAAGTAGTAAGCGTAGGCAAGCAAATGGCAATGATCCGAGGCGACATGACCAGTCTGGATGGAAAAACGACCTACTGCACAGTCGAGCATCACAAGGTAAATGTGCCGGTACAGCCTGAGCACCGATTGGTACGAACGGCGTGGGACGATGAGTTTGAGAGAGAATGGAACCAGGTACAGCAACCAAAAGTGCCCAAGAGTAACTTGTAGAGTAACCCAGGTGGCATGCCGACACCATGCCATATGTATTGACTGCACACATATTCCATGTCCGTATCCCCATGAAGGCAGACGCATCCCACGTAAACAAAACGCCAGCCGATGCATTTCGTACAATAGCTTTACACCATACCCCAAGTCGTCCATCCGTCCGCTTACTTCCTCTTGTTGAACTTTTTGGATTCTTTGCAGTGTTAGTACTACGCACAAAATGCAGACTCGGTGGGTCCCTACCAGCAGCGGTCCTCTTCTTCTTGGGCGCACCCTTGCCTCTTGACTTTGCGACGTTGAGATGCTCGAGCCAGTCTTCTTCGGCTTCGTCGATGATTTGGTGCTCAGGGTACAGACTGCGCAGCTGGCTGATGGTACCTATCCGCGGCGGGTAGTAGGAGGCGACTGCGGGGCCCTTGAGGCGCTGGTGAAGGATGCGTGATCCCAGTCGCAGACGTTCTGGGTTGTATGTGGTGTTGAAGACCTTGCATTGGACCTGTGCATGTTAGAACTGCGACAAAGCACACGATCGGAGCGCAACCAATGCGCAGAAAAAGACCAGATCAATGGGATTAAGGCATACCCGCATAAGGTCTAGTATCCGCTGTCGTGGCACCGCCATTGTGATTGCAATGCTGGGCTTTGGTGCTGGGCGTGCGGAGGATGGAAATGTCATTGCGGAGGAGCCCTTGGCGCCCGCAACCACCGAATGTCCGCCGTTCCCATCACCAACTTTTTTCTATGATATGTGTTACACCTCCCTCCCTTCCACAAACACACTCCAGAAAAAGATCCTGCAGAGCATCGGTCTCTACTGTAGCGCCATGGCATCGCACAAACGCGGAGGAGGCTTCCCTCATTACAGTCGCGACCACCGCAACAAGAAGCACCAGCCGCTTTCTCAGCAGCGTCGTGATGCGCCGCAACCGCCAGAGCTCTCGCCCAGGGATATGCAAACCGGTCTGGTAGCTCTGCTGGATCGCTTCGTCGCAGAAGAGACGGCGGCCGGCGCAGACAAAGAAACCCTCTACCATGCCCACGAGCTGCGCCACCGACTTTGCGCTCGAGACGATGGCGCTTCCTCGTATGCAAAACGCGAGCTCGACCACAAACGACCGGACAAGGCCGTCCAGGTCGCGATTCCACCCTATGTCGACCGCAAAGTCCGCGCTGCCAAAGAATTGCCTCCTCTACCACCCATTTCTGAACCCCATCTCCACCAAGCCGTCTTTACCCACCGATCCGCTATCTATGACCCCAGTATTCCCGGCTCATCGCTGGGTGAAGACCTAAGTCTTGACTATGAGCGTCTAGAATTACTCGGAGACGCCTACATTGAGCTCATTGCATCGCGTGCTCTATACAATCGCTTCCCACATGTCGACGTTCCCGAGCTGTGCATGTGGCGCGAACGTCTCGTCGAGAATTCCACCCTGGGCAAATTCTCCGACGCTTACGGGTTCCCCGATCGACTGAGGCACCGGGCTGTGTGGGACAAAAAGTCAAAGCAATATCACAAAGTCGTCGCTGACATGCTCGAGGCCTATGTCGCGGCAGTCGTTCTGTCCGACCCAGAACATGGTTTTGAGGCTGCCGAGGAATGGCTCACGCAGCTTTGGGCACCGCAGCTGCTCGGCTTCAGGGAAAAGATTATTGAAAATCCTCAGGCACGCAGTCAACTCGATAAGCTTGTTCTTGGCAAGGATGTCAAGCTCATCACCAAGGAAGAGAGACCCATGACGTATGACGCTAACAGCATCCAATGCTATCACATGGGCATTTACCTTACAGGTTGGGGATATACAGATGAGTGGCTCGGCAGCGGCGACGGACAAAACAAAGTACAGGCGGGTGTTGCGGCCGCAGCCGACGCTCTGAAACGAGACAGCGCCGTGCTGAGGGATGCGATACGGCGAAAGGATGAGTTGAGGGCTGCGCGACTGAAAGAGCAGGAGGCCAAGGCCCAGACCCAGCTACAAGAAGGCACTAATCATACACCTTCATCTGGCAATGGGACGTCTGAAGCTCAAGACAAAACAAATCAAGATGCGCCCGGCAAAAAACGCAAAAAGGATGAAGACGGTGCTTCGCCCGAAAAGAAGAAACACAAAAAGGAAAAAAAGGGACAAGAAGCGCAAAAGCTCGAGCGATGAGTGCGATGAAAGCGATTGAGAGCGCAACATGAAGTGCCAACCCCCCTTTTATACGACCTCCATCACGGGTTCATCTGTGCGCCAAGGCAGCTTTGCGTCGATAAACAGTGCTTCCCGAATCTTGAGTTAATGTAGACGATGGCCAAAGGTAGGTAGGAGAATAATCAGCCATCCGGCCGTGCATACCTCTGCGCAGCCTATGATTTTGTCGCACAATCCTGCAGACAATTCCATTGTAAGCCTAGTGACTCGTTGCTGCTGACCCGAGTATGTATGTATATTGTGCATTACACACAGCTTATCCTGAGAAGAAGAAGAAAACGCCAACCCAAAGTCCCCGAAACACCTTTTGTTTTACTTCTTAAGCGCCCGTCCTGCAATATCCTTACGGTACTGCATGCCCTCGAAGTGGATGCACTCAACACCTTTGTAAGCCTTTGCCACTGCTTCTTCCAGTGTAGGTGCAGTAGCTGTAGATGCAATGACACGTCCACCAGATGTCTTGAGCGTGTTGTCCGAGAAGGAAGTTCCAGCGTGAAAGAGCACCACATCTGTCTCTTTTGTTAGCACAATTTTAAGCTATTAAAAAGAATTGATATTTTCAAACTCACCTTCTGGTGTGGGGTCCAGCTTCATGACAGTACCCTTTGCATAGCTGCCTGGGTATCCGCCGGCTGCAACTACCACAGTAGCAGCTGAGCGGTCAGAGACCTTGACATCAACGTCTTCCAGTCGTCCGTCTGCACATGCAATCATGACCTGAGCAAGGTCACCTTCCATGAGCGCCAACAAACTCTGTGTCTCTGGGTCGCCAAAGCGGACGTTGTATTCGAGCACCTTGGGGCCGTCCTTTGTCATCATTAGGCCTGTGAAGAGGACGCCTTTGAACTCGAAGCCTTCGGCCCGCATCCCGTCAATGGTAGGTTGCAGGATGTCCCTGTCGACGCGGTCGAGCACATCGCGAGGCGCGATGCGCGTAGGCGCATAAGTGCCCATGCCTCCTGTGTTAGGACCCTGGTCGTTGTCGAAGATGCGCTTGTGGTCCTGTGCGGGTGGGAGAGACTTGATGGTGCGGCCATCGCTGAAAGTAAGGATGGACAATTCGTCACCTTCGAGGAACTCCTCAATGACTACTTCATCGCCTGCAGCACCAAATTCACGATCTAGCATGATGTCTTTGAGTGCTGCTTGTGCCTCCTCTTTGGTCTGTGGTATAATGACGCCCTTGCCTGCTGCTAATCCTGAGGCCTTGATCACTACGGAATGCGAAATCGAGTCCAGGTACGCCTTTGCGTCCTCGTATTTGCTAAAGTTTTCGTACGCGGCCGTAGGAATGCTCTGCCGCTTCATAAAATCTTTGCTGAATGTTTTGCTGCCCTCCATGGTCGCAGCCTTCTTGGAAGGGCCAAACGCCTTGATGCTCTCCAGTCCATTCTCCTTGAAGTAATCCACAATACCAGCAACGAGCGGTGCCTCGGGTCCCGGTACTAACAGGTTGATTTGCTTTTCCTTTGCAAATTGGACGAGACCGGCAAAGTCGGTGTCCTTGATGTGTGTGACGTTGGTGACTTTTGACGAAAGTGTTGCGGTGCCTCCGTTACCGGGGCAGACGTAAATGTGCTCGGTTGAAGGCGATTGCAGAAGTTTCCAGGCGAGGGCATGTTCACGGCCGCCGTTGCCGACAAGTAGAACCCGGACGCTTTCTGACATGATATGCGATTCGCTCACAATGGTACAATCTTGTGCGTATGTGATGCTGTGGTGTTGCGAGGGGAAATTTTTGGGAGAGGGAAATGCCCCACCGTGGGGTAAATGGCAGGGATGTGCGGGCGGAATGGGTGAGGTCGCTTTCAGCCCTATCTTTGCGTGTACCAAAATAGACGCAATAATACTTCACTCACCAAGTCTAGATAAAGTGCGCTTTTCACCTGATAGAGACATGATACAGATGCGAATATTTCGGTACTTACGTTACCTATCACACGCCGTTCATCAGAATGTTATGGTGACTTGACGATACAACATCACCTGGCGGTTTTGATTGGAGAGTGTGGCTGACTATTTCGGTACTTCAAGAGGTAGTCAAGCAGGCAGAGAAGAACACGTCAAACCAAGAGACACGCCATTATTCATGCTTGGAATTGAATTTGGCTCGTGTTTGCGCTTCCACACGTCTGCTGCTTCATGAATCTCAAGTCGTGCATCTACATTACTTTTTGGAATCGAAGACGCAGTACATAGATTGTGACCATCAGTTACAAGTCCAGACTAACTTGACTATCGGCTCATTGTGTATGTAATGGTCAAGGCGGGTGTGCAAGTGGTTGCACTGACGGAGTTGGGGTTGGAGAACAGAAGCTCCATATCTGCGGGTTTTATTTGGCCTCTGAGGCTTAGGACGCTGGTCCAGTTTCCGTCCAAATATATGTGCAACTTTTTCTTTGGTGAGCCCTACTACGTTCCATTGAGGCAAATGTCGATACACAAAGCTCGAAGAAAAGCCAAGTTGCCACAAACAAACTGCTTCCATGTGCTCTAATTCTGTAAATGAAGCTGGCACAGGACAGCACACCACATGATAGAGTGTTGATGAGTCTCGAAAAAGTCCAGCTACCATGCAGCCAATGGATTCCGCTTCATGGTCATCCTTCACAAGATACTGCAGCCTTGGTGTTATCTTTGGCGCACCGGGCGTAGATGGGTAGACGCCATCTGAAGATCAGGGGCGCTTGTTTGCATGAGATGGAATCCGTGCCATTGGCCATGAACGAGGCTTTATCAGCCCATACCATTATGGTTCTGCTTTGCCCTCATGAATAACTGGCCCAATACATCTGGTTGGGCAGGGGCAGGTTGTGGCATATACGATAAATGCTGTGATTGTTGTTGCTGATGGAGCATACTCGGCATGCTGTGGCTGTCATGGTGATGCAGACTGAAGTCGGCAACCTGCTCGCGCTGTTGGCCAAAGAGCTCTCGGAGCGATAGCTGGCGGCCCATGGGGGCAGAGGATACCGCCTCGGCAGGATCGTGAAGGGCGGAACGGCTTGCCTCTGCTCTGTCGGCAACAGCCATCATCTTAGCCGCCGTCTCTTCACGGCAATTTGCGGTCGAAGAAGGTGGGGGGTCGGCAAAGATCCAGATACCGTACACTTGCTCGCCCTGAATGATGACATAAGGATCTGAAATCTCCATATCATCACTGCTGACGAGCTCCTCATAAAAGTTATCAAGACCCCTGCGGTTGAGGATAATTGTGCAGTAGCGTTCGGCGCCCATGGACGAGGGCTTTAGTTGGCAGATGAAGAGAGTGCCTTCTATGCCCATCTTCTCCCACTGTTGCGTCTCGAGGTTGAACGTGTACAGGGCGGCGTAAGGTGTAACATGCTCAATGGCGACTATGTCTGGATACAAGCGCCGGAGGACGGAGAAGTTGAGCTCCTCGTTGGACCGCGGAGGAGGGAGGGGTACATCGACAGCGGGCGGCGGCACGTCTGTCTCGTAGTCGGAGGGCTGGGGAGGCGGCTGCGGTGGTGGTTGCGGCTGGCCAGCGCGGGCTTTGCGATGGGGCGCCATGGAGTGTGCTGGAGCGGCGGAGATGGTGTATATGGTGGTGGTGGTGGTGGTAATGGATGTCGTCGCGGGCAAAGTCAGGCACCGTTTGGGCCCGTGTCATTGTCCGCGCGCCGCTCCGCCGGCCCCAGCAAGCACCGCCATACCATCGGCGTCATTGCACAAGTTCACAGCCTCATCTTCGTCATTGCTGCCACCATGTGTGGCTCAACCGCCCGCTTACTTGCGCCAACAAAAGTCGCCATCATGGGTTGACCACACTTGCACCCGCCCGTCGCGCGTGACTCGACGCTCCCTCGCTCCCTCGCTCCCTCGTTCCTTTTGCCTCGTTCATCTCCC
>JAWDHC010000463.1:0-14103 GCA_036172615.1 Curvularia verruculosa
GATAGAGAGGGGGGGTTCTTGGGGGAAAAAGGTGCGTGGGTAGGTGAGGATGGCGAGTTGACTGGATGATATATGTGTGCATATACTGGTTGTTTGCTAGGTAGATTGGGGTTTTGTGGGTGAGAGTACGTCAGTAAGTCGATGTAGGAACGAGGGAATCAAAGCAGAAATGACTAGTCCGCATATTGCAGAATACCAGTTGTACTCTCTCTCCTCATGTCCACAAACTCTGAACGGTATGAGCAATCTTTCACAAGCAACTTTCAAAAAAGCATGTCCCATAGTCAACATTGTCCAGTCGAACATTATTTATTGAATCATGTCCACTTCCAAAAAATAAAACTCTAGCTCAAATATTCCGTCATGATATTCTAACCCCAAAAACGCCAATTCGTCATGCATTAATACAGCACCCGCCATCTAGCATGTAATCTAGCTAAAACTTCTCCATCAAGTTTTTCCTCACCGTCCACATTCTCGCCCTCTTACCATATATATACATGGGAATGGAAAAAAGCATGCAACCAAGCTGGATACCACCAATGGCTAGGAATGTGTCTTTGCTGCCGCTAGATTCAAGCCAGTGGGGGAAGAAAAGAGAGAAAATGAAGCCGTGGAGAACGTCTGAGTGGGACATGTTAGCATCCGTTGAGCAAAGGGGGAGAAAAGACTACAACTTACTCTTTGAAAAGTTGAGCGTAACGAGCGCCTCACCAGCGTACATACGGTAACTGTCGACGACAAAAGTAATGGCAGTGGTACTGGCGAGCGAGCATCCGAAACTAATGACACCGAAAAAGACGGTGGGTACAATCCATTTGTCCTTTTCTTCGGCACTCCAGCCAAAGCCCATTAGTCCGATGACGGTGCTAATGGCAATTGGTGCTGCCATAAGGAGACGGAATTCAGGCTCATACACGCCGTCGTTTTTGCGGGCCATGAAGCGCACGACAAGATCCGAAACGCGACCAGCTACGGCAGTTCCGAGGACGCCGCCGACAAAGGGGGAGATGTAGACGAGACCAACCTGGAGCGGCGTAAAGTTGTACGAAGTATCCTGATAGATGTGTGCAACTGATTCGGATAGCACAATCAACCAGCCGACCGCAAGCGCATACACCATTGATGACCAAAGCACGGCAGGGTAGGCAAAAAGAATAAATGGCCGAAAAGCGACACGAAGCCATTTGTCCTTGGCAAGGCGGCCGTGCCATGGCTTGAGAGAATCACGGTACGACTTTGGAGGAGCGTCACGGTAATAGTCTGTGTAGTGGATAGAAAACTGTTCCGAGACGCCATCGGTATCTGTTGCAGAGTCTGAGGGTGGGCGGGCGCCTTCAGCATGAAGGTCCTGTTTCTCTGGATCGGCTTGGACAGCCGGGGGAATATGGCCAAAGTAGTCTTGCGCCTGTGCCTCGTTGGGGGTGTAGTGGACACTCGTTGGTGAGCGGGGCGTTGGTGGAGGACTGGCATGGCGTACATGTTCATCGACATTAACATTTTGCGTCTTCTCCTCTGGCTCCGGTTCGGCAAATCCAACGTGGACATTTTTGTGGCGTTTTGGGTGCTCTCCAGGCGAGGCTAGCGGCGATGCCATGGGAGTCTGACCTTTTGGCGTTGCGGGAACGGATGGCTGCAGTCCCTGCTGGTCTTCTGCAGGCTTCTTGTGGTGCATGTTGGGCAGATGGAAATGGCCATGATGTTTACCAGGACTCTTGCTGCGAGCGCGGTTGTGCCGCTTGGCCGGTCTTGGTGTTCTGTCCCAAAACGTCTCTGGGACGAAGAAGAAGATGAGGAAGAAGCAGAACCCGACGATAATGGCCGTAATCCAAAAGACCCATCTCCAACCCAGGGACTGGACAATGGCAGCGCTCACGAGCGGAATCAAGTTCTTGCCACCTAGCAGCAGCAGCGTGTAGATACCAAGGCGGTAGGCTCGCTCATGGAGGAAAAAGATCTCGGCAATGGTGGCACTAGGTAGGCATTCGACGGGTGAGACAGCGAAACCCTGAACAATACGAGCAATAACCAGCGAGGCGTAATTGGGCGACAAGGCACACCATATCGACGAAAGAGTAAACAAGATGATGGCGCCTAGGTAGACTGGTCGCTTTCCCCACAAGATAGCCGTGGGCGAAGCAACCACACTGCCCAGACCGAGACCCAGCATATACAGGCCGGTGGTCAGAGCGACCTGTGGTATGGTGACGTCGTATGTTTCGGCGACATCGTTGAAGCCAGCGGCCAGCAGGGGCGTCATGCCGCCTCCGACCATGCAGTAGAAGCCGAGAGACAGCAGGGCAAGGTCACGGCGCAACTGCTTCCAATTGAGGGGGTCGTTTGCCGAGTCCTCTGGCTGGGGCTCGAGGATAAAGCGGCCATCCTTGGTGCGTTTCTTCTCCGGGCGGCGCGAGCGCGAGGACTGGCGGGAGCCATGGGAAACAGTGCGCTGGGGCTGTGGGCGGGGAGTGGTGGGCAGCGACGAGGTCGAGGTGCGTGCGTGGGCGTGCTGGAGACCCAGTGGCTCGTTGCGGTTGTGGGCGCGAGAGAGAAGGATGACAGAGCCTGTGAGCGGGGAAGGTGTGTGTCAGTTGAATTCGCAAGCACACGTAACACAGGTCGAGGGGGATCATATACCGGGCACTTCGTCCGTCTCGGGGTCGCTCAAGATACCCAGATTCCACCTGCGACGCGGGGCATCCGACTCTTGTGCGGTAGCGGTAGCTGTTGAGCTAGCCCCGCCTTCCTCTTCTTTCTGCGTCTTGCGCCATGGAGTAGTAAATTTGACCATGACGGGCTGCCGGCCTTGTGGACTTGCTGCCTTTGCTGGGCAGAGACGGACAGGGTGGGGAAAACAGAACCCAACAAACCGAGTCTTCTAAGCAAGAAAGAAGGAAGCAAAGAAAGATGAAGAGAAAAGAAAAGAAAAGAAAAATAGCAGTCCGGTGGTAAGACTATATCAACACATGGCCATGTTCCCGCTGGTCAGGGTACGAGGATGACTAGTTTGGTGAGCACGCGTCTCACGAGGACTTTTTTTCTCCACACCTAGAGGGCGGCCGCATAAAACGATAGTCCAGGATGTTAAGGGTAGCGGCTGCGGCGATAAGAACAGCTGACGCGTGTGGGGAGAAAGTCCATGTCCTAGGAATATGGCATGTTGATGGTCTAGGAAAATGCGTGTGGTTGGGCGGGTGTGAGGCAAAGGCAAAGCATATCGCGGCTGTCCGCTGCTCAATGACGCACTGCCGAGCCTCATGTGACTTTGGTTTGCTGCTGCTGATTGGTTGGATTCACTCACCGCTTTCCAGGGTCCAACCCGGCTAGCTGAACCGGGGCATCCATCCATCTTACTCGAGATGGATGGTTGGCACCACAAGTCATGTCACGACTACGAATACACACAACAGGAATATATGTACTTACTACTTGACAGGCTGTACATGTCTACTACATACATACATCTATACCCACACACATAGACACAAAAATACGCACCGCCACACCCTAGCAAGCACGCCATCCTACGCTACCGGCTCGCCGCATCCAAGTCGTCTCTGGCTTGCACCACGTGCCCTTCATTATGCATCCCAAGCAGCAACTCAGACGACTCGTCTCCACACTCTCTGCCTTTCGTCTTGTATAGCTCGGTGCAGATTTACTCGGTGTTGTTGTCGTTGTTGTTGATGCGACCCACCTCCGTATCGTCATATCGCATATCTCTCTCCCGTTAGGCCTCATGTCGGTCTTTTGCGGCCCTTTTCTTGTGCAAGCACGTACAAACTCATCTCATGGAAATGTGCTTGCTACCGCCAATCTTCGGCCCCCCCCCATGTCGCGTTATTCAACCACCATGACAGGATCGACATGGCTTTTCTGAATCCTTCCAGTGTGCCGAGAGCACCACGCTGTCCTCGTCTGCCACTCGGCATCTCGTATCAATGCACATAAACATACACACATATATGTACATGTACACCCAACCACCACCACGACTCATGCACACCACCGAACCAAGGAGAAAAACCTCGGCATCACCTCTTGGACTACGACATGATTGCTGCTCTTGTTGTCATTCTCCTACATGCTATCCTCCCTCCACCTTGACCGCACCTTTTGCCATCCCTCCATTTCGCCCTTGCCGCCCCGCTTCTCCAGCCCCAGCCCTCTATCGACCCACTCTTGACTCCCCATCTCGCTTAACCGCGACAGCGCCCGTGCAAAGGCAAACCGCTCCTCGTCACCGCTGAAAATAGACGAGTTCTTGAGCATGTCCATGTTCATGCCCAAGTCATCCATGAGATTGCGCATCACGTCCGAGATGGCTTCGCCGTCGTCCTCGTCGCCCTTGGCCGACTTTTCAGAGCCGGGTAGCTTTCCAGCCTTTTTCTTCGTCGCCTTGACGGCATCGTTGAGCTCTCCTTCGTCAAGGAACAGCGCCGTCAGAGGCACCGCCGTCGTCATAACCAACTTGGCCTGCATATCTTGTTAGCAGCACGTCCTTTTTTCGCCCCCATGCGTTTCTCCCTTCACTCACCCTTGACTCGTACACGGCGTCAATAAATGTGATGAATCTCCTTGCTAGATCTCGACTGCGGTAGTTCATCCCCGGTACTCCCGTGATGATAAACGCCTCGTACTGCCTCGTGAGTTCCAGGTAGTCTGCAGCGCCCGTAGCACGTCCAATGATTTCGTCAAAGCTAAACACGGCACACTTGCCGCTCGCCTTGGGCACATGAATTTCTCTGCCCCAGACCTCATGTACAGCAGCATGGGGCGGATCCTTTTCAAAGTCACCTAGAAACCGGAACCACCGCTCAACGTGAGTCTGCGCAGATGCGTCCAACGGATGGTGGTAAACGCCCGATGGCGGCCGTGGAATCTTGCGGTAGTCCGTCGTCGAGTCGAGATTTAGCACTGTCAGGCGCGTCTTGAGGAGATTGATGCATGGAATAAACGACTCGCGCTGGATCCCGTTCTTGTACAGGTCGTTGGGGTGTCGGTTGGACGTAGTCACTATCACAGTGCCATGCGCCATCAAGCCCTCCATGAGCCTTCGGAGAATCATAGCGTCTGCCACGTCTGTGCATTGGAACTCGTCAAAGCACAGCACCGACGAGCGCTCGGCTATCCCCGCCGCCACAAACGGTATGCCGTCAATGTCGTTGCCATGTACCATTTTCATCTTGTGCAGGTCCTTGTGTACACTCTGCATGAAAGCGTGGAAATGTATCCTCGTCTTCTTCGTGATGTTCGGCGGCAATGTATCGTAGAAAAGATCCATCATCATTGTCTTTCCGCTGCCTACGTCTCCATACATGTAGATGCCTTTGGGTAGCGATTCAGGAATCGGTGGCAGCGACGATCCCGTGGGCTTCGACGAGGATAGAAAAGAGAACAGGCCCTTCTTGGGTGGCTGGAGAGAATCGATCGTAGGCTGCTGAACCGGCGGCTGCTCATAGCTGGCCAACATATCGTGTAGGTCTTGCAGGTTCTTGATAATGTTCCGCTGGTGCTCGTCGTCTCGCAGCCGACCGGATTCGACACGCGCATCGTACTCGGCCATGGGCCCATGGTGCCTGTCTACGTCTTCAGGCGAAACTATCCACCATGATTAGTCTTGGGTTCGAAACAAATAAAATCGGGAATGTGGCTGCCAGTACACTCTCGTGCCGCCTGCGCATACCCTCTGCGGCCCGCCGGCGCAAACAACAACCCTGGCGCAGTTTTTCTCGTCTGCACATTCCTCAAGCGCCCGTTGCATATCGTCCTCCTCCCGCTGCCCGCGAGTTGTCGAGCAACCATCGTTCGTCTCGGCATCGGGCCAGCGCACCGCGAAAGGGTCCTCAGCCCTCGCAGAGCCTCGCATGATGTCATTTTCGACATTGCGACGGCACGCAGCCTAAGGGCCCAGCAAAAAGGAACCCGCTAAAAGAAAGAAAAGGAAGACGCGCGCGCGAAAAAGGAACGTGGGGTGCAGCAGGTTCGCAGTGTCTAGCTCATGGCGCGAAAGGAAAGGTTAAAGCAGGAGTGGCTTTGCAACATTTGCCCATGTGCCCGCGCGACCCACGTCGGGTTTTGGACCTTGCGGCGCGGGGAGTTTGCTCGCCGCTACGGGAAACCACGGGTGGCTCTTATAGCCGATATGTGAGAACTTTACTTAACCGCGACTGAACTTAAAGGCGCTAAATTCTACGTATAACTACTATCAAATTCAGTTAATTACTAGCAGTTATTAATTCGCTGTAGTTATTATGAACACACCGAGGATTTCATGTGAAACCAAGAGAACCAGTAGACCTAAGAAAGTTCTTGTAGAGGATATCTTTATCACACGGGGTTGGGCTATACTCACCTGGTCTCGGTCCAGATGAGGGCGAGACGGTTGGACGCGGTAAACCGAGTGATTATTAAAGTAGAAAAAGTGTTCAAGAAGTTAACCGAAAGTAAGAATTCATTCCATGCGCGAAAACATAACTAAGTACCAATCTGCGTAAGAGAAAAACTCATAAAAAAAGTGTGTGTGTTGACTGCATCGAGCGTGATAATGAAATTCGTCCGTCCTTGAAACACATTGCTTCTCGTCCTGCCATCCCACCCATATATACCATCCCTCGGACCGTTATTCGTGCCTGATGCCAAATCACGTGATCGCTACCCTGCGGTGATCGCCATCCTACGGCCTTCTGACATGGACAACTGTTGAACCTGTCACCTGAAACAGGAAACAGGAAACAACCATCGCAGACCATCGCAAACCATCGCCGCCCATGGTTGAGTCAGCATTGCCTTGTTGAGTGAACTCATCAACACCAAACTATTCGGAGGAAAAAACCATGGAGGGATGCCAACCCGATGCCGAAGGACTAGGCATCACAGCATCACCAGGCATTTTTTCATCAACGTCCATGCAGTCGGAACAAGAAGGAGTACCATCACAATAATCAGATGCTGAAGGACTAAGCATCGCAGCATCACCAAGCACTTTTTCATCGAGGTCCATGGACTCAGGATAAGAAGTGCCGCCACCATAACCGGGTGGCGAAGTATCAGGCACCAGACTACCTAGCTGCGGTGTCTCAGTCTTTTCCCAAACCTTCTTATGCTCATCCCTCAACCACTGCTTCTGATGCCATGAGAGCCTTGGCTGCCTTCCACCATAGACTCTCTTTGCCCTCACATTTATTAACGACTTCTCCCCCCCAGATCCCCACAACAGCAACGCCGCATCTTTCGTAGCACCGACACTGGGTGCCCTCGCGACTTCCCCAGTTCGGTTATTCTCGTCACCAAAGGCGTGGTGATCGGCGGGACCCTTGGAAACCATGGCAGGCGGCTTATAAGGGTATGAATCCAGCAAGTGCAGAATGGTGTTAGGGAACTATAGATAACATGTTCGCATCGCCACGTATGGCGCTAGTACGAGGGCGGAATAGTGCATTGCCCCACTGCTTGTCCACTCTGCTGTACACATGTCACGTGTGTCCCCACACATGGGACGACATGGGACAATATAGGACATGGATGGCATAATCCATTCTTGTATTACTTCCATTCAATACTCATTCTTACATCGACTGGATGCCGATGGCCAGAAACAAAAAAAATGCACAAGGAGTCTTGGTACAAGTTCAAAGATCTTGTTGTGTGGAATGAAGGAAAAACAAATCCAACCTATATTACATACTTGATGAATGCAACTACTGCAAGGGGTTAATGCGTGCGACATTGCTTTATAGAGAGTAGTGCCTGAGTATCAACCCACAAGTACAGCAATTTACGCTAGATAATAGAGCGAATATTCCTCTACTTAACGCCGGTCGCAAGAACCTGCTATCGCATGAGGCTCTACACCCTCGGGCTTAGTGGCTTCGGCGTTGCAATAGCTCATCATGCCGCCATGCCCATACACAAATGCAGATCATTGTCGGTGGATCGCCTGGACCGCGACGGCTGATGGCCATTGGCATGGAAAAAATGTCTTTTTCCTCTATTATAAGTCTTACATATGCACTATTTACTTGCGCTAGCAGCACCGATATAGTGTGTATTAAAGAAGACGATTATCTACGCGATCACCACGCTACAATTGTCTGGAAAACATGACTTCGCAACAAAACATTACCAACAGAACCACAGCGGTTGAACCTCGTGTTGAAAATACCTTGGAACCTGCGGAACTATGATTGTTATACCAGTTGAAAGAGAAATGCCATGATGCTGGTTTTCTCAACTCTTCGAATACGCCCGGTACGGACAATCATATCGGTGTCGACGACGATGTCACTCTACTGTCCATATACATGCAACCCCTTGAAAAAGAAATAAATGATGCTGAAAAGCTCCCAGAAGATTCCTACGCGCGCGCAAGTTCGATATAGACGGTGAGTTTGCACAGTTTGCACAAGCGCGTGAGCTACACCGCTCTCACGATATCATCGAGCATACAACACCATTGATATACTACAGTATGAAGAAGCTCGAAAGCTCGTACATTTACTTTTACAACAAGCATTTTCCACATGGATTAACATGTACGCTACTACCCTCATTGGACCGGCCAAAGAGACAAACGAGGTCTCCCCTCTGCTTCTTCGACATTTCGCATCTTGATGCGCCGAGAATGTAAGCTTACTCCTTCTTTGCCATTGCCTTTGGCCTTCTAAGTCACATTCTTCTTAATGCGCTTCTCTCGTACTTCCACAAGTTTCTCATAGCCTATGACCTGTGCTTTGCCTAGCACTAGCGACTTAGTTGATTATTTGTAGCAATGTATAGGTCTATGTATGCTATGTTATCCCGGATAAGGTTAGGTAGATTGAACAGAGACAAGATAAGCTATCCGCGCGCTGAGTAGACCTGTCAGAAATAGTTGAGTTAGGACAATATTCTCGCATCATATGTAAATCTGCTAGCTAGGTTATAGTTGCGGGGAGAATATGACTAAAACTAACTAGGGGTAGGCTAATCCAGACAGTACTATGTATCATGAATCCAGTGAAGACGCTGCTATGACCTGTGAGAGTTTTGTAACGGCGGTATTAAGTCACCGCGGGTCAGAGCGGCCCCAGTTTCCTTGACTCCGCTCAGTCAAGATTATGTCAGCTTGGTATAGAATAAGTTAACTAATAAGTTAGTTAACCAATTAAACAGTATCGGATCACTCAACTAGCTCGCTAGAGATTCGTCTGGTGAGAATACGATTGTTTGCTTTCGACATACACGCTCCTTGTGCTGTACAATCAGAAGCAGACATGTCTAGTAGAAACTAGACATACTTAAGAGGCTGCGTTTATGAAGCTGTCGCTTAGATATTCGGTAAATTAGTTAAATGCTGACATTTGTGATAAGATGTAACTATAGTGGAGGCATACAATTTACCAGTGGAGTGCCACAGCTTAAAAAAATCACTCAAACCAGCTATCAGCCGGAGGAGGGCCGATATAAGAGTAACACAACTGCGTTATTATATAATAATACAGCACTAAGTCCGTCGCATATGATGTTCCTAAAAGACTCTATTTAACTATCATGCGTGTATAATATTGAGCTCCAGATACTGCCAATGCAGTCTATTGTACCTTTTTGGGCATGTGGTGACTTACGTGGAGCTGAACCAGGTTGCGTCACATATCAGTGTTAGTGCTTAGTCTAACTCACGCAGATAGAATATCTTTTTTTTAGCCTATCCCTACCTAATTTCGTTCATATTCTCACCGCAACTATGGTCCAACTTGTCTCTTTTCAACTCATATAAACCTTATTCGGGCCGATATGTTTCGTAGTATATATAGACCTACGTATCGTTGCAGAGATGTATTAGCAATTTGACAAGCTTTAACTATCCAACAACATTCCATCTTAGACAAAATTGTGCGTATTCACTAACAGCCATCCCTATACATCTTCGAAGTGTACGATGTTTACTCTAAAAACTATTCTACTACTCAGTTTGGGTCTAGGTGTTATCGCCAAGGACGTAAGTTTTCTATATTCCTCTTAACTATGGTTACAAGTTATAGCTAATATATTACCTTTTAGACATGTTCTACAAGTAGCAACCAATGTTGCGGGGCTGCGCCGCAATTTTGCCAGCCCTGCTCTAAAGTACGTTGTATAAAACATCACTTCTTGACTATAATTCATAGATCTAGACTAATTGAATTGTTTTCTAGTCCAGCCTATGTAGGACTTCCGGAACTAGCTGTATTAGAGATGCCAGGCAGGATATTGAAGGGGGAGTCCCAGTAACCAGGGCTGCCTGCTCCTGATTGTATTGCGTTGGATACCCTTCAGGTAGCTCCGTGACGGTACCTCACCCGGTTCACAGAATCCTGGTGCTAACTTGAGCACCCGCAATCTGTATCCCGCCCGAGGGACGATCGGACAACGCGCTTAGACAGTCCAGCGTAATATTTCTCCAAAAAGTAAACAAAGACTTGATAAGCAGAATTAGTTAACATCTTATCAAACAAAATGTCTTGTATACCAAGTATTTGCTTCGCAGAATGCAGCCCCTTTTGTTGAATAATAGAAACTAACGTCGGTCCATGCGTGACGGGACGTCACCAACACTCCCCAACATAACAAACTCAGCAATGGGTTATAAGAATAGGTATTCTCGGGGTATTAGCCTTAAGCTATCATGTCTATTTTCTTCTATAGTTTTTCGAGAAATAGGTTCCGCTTACCGTGCAATACAACAATTTAGTGTGAGGGTCACGCGACCCGCCTGGCTTTAGCTAGCAGTAAATGCGTTAAAAGCTTATACATCGTGTTGAAAGTCTGTTATCTTACAGCTTGTTATACTGCTATCCTATTCTAAGTACTGCACTTAAGCTCGAGAAAGTTGTCGTGCGTCTATGCTAAATGCAAAACCGCTTGCTAGACGTGCCAGACGAGGAGGACCCGCACATCTAGCTTAAAGCAGCTTAGCTCTAATCTATCGCTGCTGACGCTAGATTTGTGGCTGAGTGGCTGAGTGGCTGTGTGACCATACCGCGCTTTTGCCAAGCGCCCCACTTCACTTGAAAACTGGCTCAGATTGGGAGCAGGGCTAGGTTGGAAGTCCTGGCGTACAGCTCACGTCAACGAACACACCAAGTAGCAAAACCGCAATTAGCCTCTAATACAGCCATTACACGACTATAGCTAACGCGAAAGTTTTCTATGCCATAAAGATAGACTGTAGCGCCGCCCTATAGCCCCGCAGACCCTCTGTTAATACCTTGTCCGCCAGTGCGGCTCGGCTATCTCCCTGCTAGCCTCCATAGGCTGTCAACACCTTATGGTACTACTGCCCCCGCAGAGACACAGAACAAGGCCTATGCTACTTAGTAAGGGATGCCAAGTGATAGTGTAATACTATAGTAATCTAGTAGAAGCCTAACATACTTGTCAAACGTTACGTGCGCTTCTAGAGATTTCATTTCAAGTCAAAGCTAAGAAGACTGTTTCTATTGAAAAACTAAACCAGGATAAGTTAACGTACAAAGAAAGGACCGTTAGAGGCGACCAAAGTTCATAAAATCATCCATATCAGTAAGGCTCTCAACATAGCCATGTCCACCCATATAACCAACTTCGTCCATGTTGGTGAGATCGCCACCAATAAAAGGGCTAACCATAGCAAACCCGCTGACGTCGATGAGCTCGTTGGTATTAGTGAAGCCCCCGACATCGGTGAAGCCCTCGACATTGGCGAAGTCCCCAACATTGGTGAAGTCCCCAACATTGGTGAAGCCCTCGACATTGGTCAAGCCCTCGACATTGGTGAAGTCTTCGACATTGGTGAAGCTGTTAAATCCATGAAGTTCATGGAGCCAGTCAAGCCCGCTAGCTGCAGAGATTTCGATGCTTGGGTCGACTAGAGGCTCCTCAGAGGAGGTCACAGCCTTGTGGACCGTCTTCATGTGAGAGCTGAGCTTGTCTTTTCTCGGGAATGGACGCAGCTGGCCGAGAAAGTCCTCACTACGGCTGCAGCCGGGGACCGTGCACCAGAATTTCGTCTTCGTTTCATGAACTGAATTGCGGTGACGGTCGAGGTCAGGCACCCGTCTAAAGGTCTTCGTGCATCCTGGCCAATCGCAGGAAACTCTTTCGTATGGGGCGTGTCGGCTGAAGGACACGTCATCATAAATGGTCCGTGCGAGGAAGGGCGAGGGGCGGTGGCTTACCTTGAGACAGTCTTTATGGCACTATGAGAAGAGGCATACCTGCTTTAGTGTTAAAAAAAAAGGCCTTACGGAGGCTGTCCATTGCTGGAGGCTAAGGCATGTCTGTGTGGCGGCATGGTTGCAGCGAAGGAGGGGCGACCAATGATAGAGCGTTAAAGAGCTGGAATCCGTGTAGGACTTGGCGTAATCTCGAAGAAGCTGGCAAGCATCAAGAGCGGAAGTGATGGGGCAGCGGGGTTCCTTATAACTTTCGTCCTCGCCCTTTTCCCAGCGCTGTGGCTCAACTAGCAAGCCCAGGCCATCGCACGCCCTCTTCGCCAAGCCAGCGTCTTATGATACTGCCGTCCGTTTGCATGGCTTTTTGTAGATATATGTGAAGCCGTCGCCTTTCCACCCAGCGTACTTTCCAGAGTGGACATTTGCTGCTTGCTGCTTTCTACTGGTTACTTCCGGCGAATTTTAGACCTGAGCGCCATTAACAGCAAAACCTATCTATTCTCATACTCGGTTATTACAAGAACGCAAACCATGGACCTCGCTCATTCAACAACTCTGCTCAATGACTTGATCAATTGTGACCAATGCCCCAAGACGTTTAGTACTCGCGGACAATTTAAGTGAGCACTTTTACTGCGCTCACACATTATGCAATGCTAATTAGTGATCGCCAGTCGCCATCACAAAACTCATTCTAAGCCATACTGTTGCAAACAATGCGGCAAAGGGTTTGCATTGAGAAGTGACCTTGATCGACACAACGTCCAACATCAAACTGCCCCTCTGCGTTTTCGATGCAACGTTCCCAAATGCACATTCAAGGGAACTTCACGTAAAGACAACCTTCGGCGACATATAAAAGTTTGTCACAGACAACAAATTGCATCCGAGAGTGCACTCCGAGGAGAACAGATCAAGACATTCTGCAAACAGGCACAAATTGAGCGCGAACGTTTAGTGGGAACTTCGGGCTTACTTGTAGCGGCAGAAGCTGGCAATATACTGATGTTACAATCGCTACTTAACTATGGCATCGACGTCGCGACACGGTCCGATGATGGAAAGACTGCACTTCACGTTGCTGCGAATAAAGGTCATACGCAATGTGTACATGCTTTGCTCGATGCTGGGGCAAATAGCGAGTCAAAAGATGTCCACGGCAATTCGCCTCTGCATGACGCAGCACGTGCAGGCCAAGCAGATGTTGTACAGGCGTTTGTACGTAGAGGAGTTGAACTGACAGTTGTGAATAACAGTGGCCATACCGCACTTCATGTCTCCACCTCGAACGGTCACATCGATGCCACCCAAATACTCCTACAAGCAGGCTCCGAGATCGATGCCAAGACAAACAAGGGTGAAACAGCTTTACATCTTGCAGTTCGTAAAGAGCATGAACATATAGCAAGCTTGTTGCTGGAAAATGGTGCTGACCATACTGCAAAAACATTCAGAGGCTCTACTCCCTTGTCTTTGGCTGAAATGACAGGCAACAAAACGCTTCTAGAGCTTTTTGTCCAAGTTCAACTCGATCTAGGGAATAGTAAGAGTTCGATATTTGTAGTAGCGGTTGGTAACAGCAACAAAGATTGTGTGGAAAGACTCCTCAGGAATGGAACGAATGTCAATATGCGGCATCAATATCGAGGAAGTGTGTTGGAGCAAGCCGCTAAATGGGGTAATGAACCTGTGGCGCGATTGCTGCTCGAACATGGGGCGGACGTCAACGCAACAGGAAGTTACAGTAAGAGTGCACTACAACTTGCGGCAGAAAATGGCCACGAACGTGTGGTGCGACTGCTGCTCGAACATGGGGCGGACGTTAACGCAACAGGAAGTTACAGTAAGAGTGCACTACAACGTGCGGCAGAAAAGGGCCACGAACCTATAGTGCGACTGCTGCTCGAGCACGGGGCCAGCAAACGCGTAA
>JAWDHC010000464.1:0-14065 GCA_036172615.1 Curvularia verruculosa
TGCAGCCATCCGATTGCACACATACACACACACACACACACACACACACACACACACACACACACACCATCCACGTCCTTGAGTCTTCTAGTCGTTTTCCGTTCGCGCACCTGTGCACGGCAGTGTCTATACAAGGGCACGAGCGCACTCCAAGTTTTGTGCACTCAGCGCCTGTTTGGCTTCGCACCGAGACTTACGCTCTGACTTGGTTGATTGTCCCGACGTCATGAACATGGAGTACCATGTCTCCCGCTCTCTGCATCATCTCAATGATCTCCAGGGTCTATCTACGTATTCTTGACATAATACGCCGGAAAAAACCATGGCTGCAAAATTTGCCCATCCTCATTTCTCTCGCTCCACCTTGTGTGGCTACGTTAGAGAGAAAAAAGCAATTGCCAAGCATCGTCCTATGAGCACTTTTTTGCATTGCAAGAGGATTGAGATGAGCATCTTGATCCATGCTACTATACCAATCCCAGTTCTGTTCGGTTCAAGCAATCCGATCGGTGGAGCGTGATGCCCGCAACGGCGTCGCTCGTAGCCTCTCTCGTGGCCATGGATCTGCGTATGCACGCTCTAGCGTCAACACGTTTTTTCTTTTCAGCGACAACCAGCGGTGACGAGGAAAAAGGTCGTGTGCAGTGGGTGCCGTACCCATCATTCTGATTGTTGATGACGCTATGTATATCGTATCAAGCCGTCTCTACAAAGACACTCATTGTGGCCTTCACAAGCACAGTCAAATGAAATTGTTGGCACTGCATCGCCACTTTGCCTCTCCGTAAATTTTCGCGTCAAGTGTTTGCCTTTCCATGTGCCGCGCACCCGTCTACCTGCATCTACATAAATCTTCCGGTCGTGTCCGTCAATGTTACGTATCCGTACCTGAGCAGCGGCATACATAGCCAATTACGACTTCGATGACACGCTTTAGCCAAACTTGACTCAGGGGTGGAAACGTCGCGCCAGCCAAGGAAACCGACCAAGGGACGAAGATACCGACCAGGTCAACCACCCGGCCACTAGAAGCTGTACTACATGGACACATGCTGTATATTGGCAAGGTTGCGAGGCACAAAGATGCACAAATTGCGAATCTCGTTTCAAGTTGTTTTGATGCCTGAGGGATGACGAGATTGCCAATTTCCGACGTCTATTTTGCCCTGTTGCCGAATAGGGGAGACGCCACGGCCAATTTTGACAATTCTGGCCAATAGCAGACGCACAGCCTTTGCTGCGCCTTACTTGCTCTCAGACCATATGACCATCTTCTGCCCCATCACGGACATGCCCTGGATCTGAGCACCACAAATCCTGCTTTTTGCTGCCGCATTTTGCTCTTTGCCATCATTATCGTCGTCTTCGTCGTTGTCATTGCTTCAGCACTCGGCACTGGCTCGACGTGGCAAACAAAGCGGCTCCTGTGAGCGAATTTTTGGGAAATTGCGTTGCTAGGTGGGCCTGTCAATCCTGCTCTACCAATCCATCGCTGTGTCTACCAATATGCTCGCTGGCTTGCATACTCTACTCATTCATCAACCATTCACGGCCTGGTACGCGTACTGTCGAGACCCGCAGAGCCGCACACTCGAGTTGCGGACAGCCAACCACGCTCTGTCCCAACAGAAAAGGCCTCGTCAACTTGGGAACCACTCGGATACGCTGCCATTGTATTCTCGACCATGGTTCGTCGCCATGTGCTTACTTCAACATGAGTCTCGCTTCTTTGGAGGCCTAGGCCATGTTTTCCCCGGACGAACCAGATGCACCTAACCCCACACCCAGGCACCGCTCCTGAGCTAATTGACTCTATCTTCTATCGCCAGCTCCAGGCTCACAAAACAAAGAACAACTTCGGTGCTTCGATGGCCCGATTGCTCATAGTGTCTCACAGCTGTGCCTGATGGCTTGCCCTTCGCTAAATGGGCACGAATGCATGGTTCTGTAGACTTCACATCAAACACGCCAAGCGCACAGTCTACACGTCTGTTGAATCGTGTCACAGCTGGTTGCCTCCAGTAGGGCTGCTTAGAGTGCAGCGTGACAACTTGGCTTTTTGATGTTGATGATGCGGCTTGCGAATCGAGTGTTTCCCATGATCCATTTGATCCCAGGCTTTCCAAGCTGGGGTTGTCAGTTGGCTAGGCGACGCCACAGAACGCCATCCCACACCGGAGCGTCCGTCGCTTCTCAAGACTAACTGCTCAATGAGTTGAATGTAATTCCAAACGTGGCTGAGCCGAGGCCTCAATCCTCTCGTCTTGGTAGCCCGATGCGCAAAGTCCTCGTTGCTCTAGACACCATCTACCTCCATGACTAGATGCAAACACGTCATCCAAGGAGAAACTAGCTAGATCCTTTGGTGAATTTCACTCACTCAGTGTTGCCATTTCTCCTACGTAAGAGTTATGACGGTGTTTCTGTCCCTGCAAGCTGTAGCACTTACTGCTACATATTACAATCACTCCATAGCCTCTGCGTCAGCATACCGAACCGGGTTTGTTCAAGAAATCATTCGAGTTCCGGTTCTTTGAGGATGTTGCGTGGAGGCTTCCAAGGTACCGATGCTGCAGCCTCCTCTAGTATGCGCGAAACTTTGTTCTCTTTCTAGAGGATAGCATGGTCGCGGCTAGTTCTTGGAGCTCTTACGGCAATCTTCGGTTCTAGGCCAAGATCGACAGATCCAAATTCAACAAGACATTCGTAAAGACTACCCATCTGGTAGTCAAGGGCGTCCAGCTGTGGGAACTAAATTATAGATGCCTTCGGTTACGCTAATGGAAGCCTGACATAGTCTGACACATGCAGAAGCAGACTTGACTCTGCGGTAGAGTGTAGTCGTTGGACTGCAAAAGCTGTTGCTGACGACTCTGCTCAGACAATCCACGGTCAACGATCCATAGGCACGATGATAATGAGATGGCCTGGCCGTTTGAGTATATTTTGATTACTATCGCGAACGCTTCATGAGCACGTGTTGTTACAAGTTCATTCACGCAACTCTCTATATGCTTCCTGGCGACTCATGACCCAGCCATTAGCTCCACACAACAGCATTGTTCCCTTGTTATCGATAGCATTCAGCTGTGATTCGAATTCCAGGCTGCCGCCATCGTGCCGTTTCTAAGACGATGCGTGACCATGTGCCACGTATAGCGGCTTTGGGCCAAAAACGCCACCAACTGCTGGACTGACTGCCGTAGCATGCGCCGTCGCACGCAGCTAAACAAGTTGAGTAAGCAGACCTTGCAGCTAGTAGCGGCGTCCGTTTCTCAGTGTTGAAATGACACTAATGCAATTACCGGCCAACTGATCGAATTCTGCCTGTGTGTTAGCGCTTCACGCGTTGGTTGTGGCCAAGCTGGATCAGCAACACGTGTTGGTGTGGAGCATAAGGGTGGCCTTGAAACCATACCAAGACGTAAGCTGCATCGTATTGCCATGATCGAACGAATGAATTCAAGTTTGTAGAAAAGTGAGTTGATTCGTTGCACGCAATTTGGTCATGCGTTGTACACGCATTCTTGCGATACAACAATAAATTCACACACAGACACACCAGGAGAAATGTCATTGTGAGATTGGTCAAATAAGAAATTAGACTAGGAAACTGAACTAATCGGTTGATTCCTATTGGATACTGATTTGTGTGAGAAACAAGCCGTTTTTTCGTAAAGATTTCACATACATTACAACAATATACAAGTTCACCTCAATACCAACACTATAAATCTCATTACGTATAATCTCTCCAAAGAGCCGAAACTCTAACCACCGAAGTATATGAATGCTACCCTCTTCTCTCTTACCTCTACCTCTTCTTTGATTGCCATTTCTTCTCATCCTAGGCTCAGCACCTTGCTTCCCGCAAACCCTCTCACTCCACCCGCTCTACACTTTTTCGTTGCTATAGTGATACAATTTCTCGCTCATGGTATATATTGCGGTCCCAGACGTCTGCCTGATGACGTATTTATATGTTTAAAAAGAAGCGATGGGAGCGAATATAGAATAGGAACCATGAAACAAGTACATGAGGAAGGACTTCGGCGTCGTACGAAAAAGAAGACACAAGGGACTAGTGACAGAGATTGGGCACATGGCAGTAGGCTATTAGAGATGGATAGATATGTCTGTAGGGAATTGCATGCTTGTGTGGTACATACAGGCATGGTGAAGTTAGGGTTGTGTGTAGTTAGTGTGTGTGAGTGAAGGACAGATAGAAAGGTTTTTCGTGGGTGACTTGGATATAATCATTAATATCCTCTTTATGTAGGGAATTTCCGAGAAAAGCAGTATTTGTTGATTTTGGAGCGAGTGCTAGTGTGTTGATATGAATATTGGGATGTAGTGGCGAGAAGAGGATGAGATGCTCATCGCATACCAGCGAAGATGAGGTTGTTGCAGATACAAGTGAGGTTTCCAGGTTAATTGAAAAGATTAATTTAACGGATCGTGTACTGGGAATGTCATTGACACTCTAAATAATATAAATATAATTATCAATGTTCACTCACGCAACTCGATTTCATCGTTGCTTGCTACTCCGGGATTGCCAAGCAAATTGTCTAGAAAACAAGCTTTGAATTTTCTTTCAAAAGGTATTAATATGAGCCTGATCACGTCTTCACTGTATGTAACTGAACTGAATGGATAAACAACTGCTCGTACACAATGTATTTATCTATGGCGCTGCTGGCAGACATAGTATTTGTTATTTGATAGTAGTCACAAATCACGTTTTGGAAGTATCCGTAAGTAAATTTACCGATCCCTTTCATAGTATTATTCAATCTAATATCATTTAAATTTACATATTTGGCTAAGTGGTGTAGAACTTCCTATAGTTGAGTCGATACCGCTAGTCCTATTTAACACTAGCGTGATCTTACGGCGCAAGTTGGCATCATCGGGTCCTGGAAACCCAAGCTTCCCCCACATATTGTTGTCGAACTTCACAACAGTTTCCTGACCCCACGAATAAACAATCAAACATATAGTGCAACATGTCTGACGATGAGAAGACAAAGGCGGAGAAGATGGCGGCGGCGAAGAAGCGCGTAGGTAATCTTTTCCTAGAACTTACTGTTGCGAGGGGGGTGTGTGTCGCCTGTATCGTTAATAGGCGCAGCCCACCTCTTCTAGTGGAAACACTCAAGATATTACTTCCCAAATACAAAGCGCTAATTATCTCGTTATTAGTATGAGCAATTGAAGAAGCAGAAAGCAAAGAAAGGTGGAAAGAAGAAAGAGGAGAAGACTGAGGCACCCGCCGAAGCCGAAACATCGACCGAGGCCGCGAACACCGAAGAGAAGTCTGAAGAGAAGCCCGAACAAATCGCACCAGAACCCGTAGAGGCAACCAGTGTACCTCCGCCTCCAGCCGAAGAGGAGGAAGATGATGATGAACCCGGCGAGCTGGGTATGTCTAAGCAGTCACACGGTCGCAAGCCCTCGGTCGCTGTAGAGTCGCGACAACGGTCAGAATCATTCTACCGTTCGGGAGCTGCTACTGGGCCTTTGTCGCCTGGGGTTGGAATCTCGAGCGAAATGTATCGGGAACAAGCACAGAAGATTGAAGAATTAGAGAAGGAAAATAAGAGGCTAGCAAGTGAAGTCGAGGAAAACGAGAAGAGGTGGAAGAAAGGCGAGGAAGAGCTCGAGGAGCTTCGAGAAAGCAGAGGGGATGTTGCTGTAGCGGTCGAGAAAGGCAAGGAGGCAGACAAACTGGTAGGTGTTACAATTTTTGCAAGTCCGGGAGCAAGTTTCTGACATGCTGCGCAGAGGACAGAAGTGGAGTCGCTCAAAAGACAGCTTTCCCAAGCGCAGTCGCAAAGCAACAAATCCACGCGCCGCACATCGACCGCTTCCCCAAGCCAAAGCGCATCCGTTGATGACCTGACCGCACAAGTTGCTTCGAAGTCTGCAACCATTGAATCGCTTGAGTTGGAGATTTCTAATCTCAACAGACAGTTGTCAGAACAAACAAACAAGAACAACGAGCTTCAGTCGACGGTCACTAGTTTGGAAAACGCAGTGCAAAAGGCGGAACAGGAGGCCAGTTCAACAAAAATCGAGCTGCAGGAACTCAAGGCGAGTTTGGACAAGGCTGGCGATCAGGCAGAAAAAGATGGGTCAGACCGTGATTCTGCGCAGACCCGTATTGCGCAGTTAGAGGCCGAGTTGGGCACTGCGAATCGTAAGGCATCGGACTCGATATCCCGCGCTGAGTTGCTGGAGAAGAAGATTGAAACTCTGACACAGCTACACCGCGACAATGACGCGCGAAATCAGGCACGTCTGCAAGAACATCAGAAGATTGAGCGCGAGGCGACCGAGTTGCGAACCCGCATAACGGGTCTGAGCAACGAGAACGCACGTCTCCGAGAAGCGGAGCAGCGCCGCCGAAAAGCAGATCTTGGATCGATCGAAGACTCCAGCGTCCAAGAGCTTTTGGACGAAGAGCGTGACCGCCTTCTCGCCAAAGTCCGTGAACTCGAGGAAGAAAACTTTGAGCTCCGTCGTGGTGTATGGCGCGACCGTCGTCGTGACATGCAACCGTCAATTGACGACCATGCCGATCCCAACAGCTTCGACGACATTGACCTTTCTGGAGCACCATCCAGGCAAGCTCCTCCTAACCGCACTCATTCGTCATTCCAAGACGTCATCCAGTCCGGCATCTCAGCGTTTACTGGGCAAACACCTGCACATCGACGAAGCGATGCGGCGAACAAGCCCAAGCCACGACAGGAGAGTCTAGGCAGCCTCGACGAGTTTGAAATCGACGAAGATGCGTTTAGACGGGCGCAAGAAGAGGAAGCAAAGAACAGGCTAGAAAGAGTGAAAGAAGTCAAGCGCGGACTTGTGCAGTTCAAGGGCTGGAGACCGGATATTGTAGATGTAAGAGTGGGTATGGGTGGTGTCTTTGAAATCTGATAGACGCATACACACATACATGCCGTATATACAAGCGAATACTATGGATTAGAAGTCGGTTTTACCCTCAGTCGTGAGTACAGTCAAACTACCGTAGCATGTGTGCAATGCAAAATGTGTCAGGTATGAATTCCAGAATAGTATGGCATACAACATTTTATCTCCCTCTTGCTCTGTCGGCTATCTACCATATCTCGCGACCATGCCATCTGATGGACTGTCATTATTCAGTTTGCATAAAATGCACACACGCGTTACATGTATAAACCTTCTCTCTATCTCTTCTTATCAATGTAAAAGTTTAGGGACTCGTAGACATGGTTTTTCTTTTAAATTTTGTATTCTGTATAGTATGTTTGTTTATGCTGTAACATGACTGCGAGGGATACGAATTACCAAAGAGAAAATGGAAAGGAAAAGAAAGGCGTCTAACGGCACATCAGTGAAGATAATCAAGTTTCGCTAATCAAACTCGCAATTTCTTTTCTAGGAAACCAAGAAATGCCAACTTCGAAATAGAAGAAGATGAGAGGAAAAAAAGTATAATTGCATGTCTAAATCCCACATTGAGAAAACGTTGCCCGCACTGGGTCGTTGCATTACATTGGTCTGAAATCCATCTTGCAGGAGAATGGCTCCAGTTGATGGAGAGTGGGGGGGGGGGGGGGAGAAAAAGAGTTTATACCACATTGATTGGTAAACTTGCGATAACCCCTTACAAGACAAGAGCACCACCGAAGAGCGAGGAGGCGAGAACAACGGCACCGCAGACGAGGGGAGCGAAGCTGAAGCTCATGGGGCGGACAGAGGCAGCAGCGCCCTTGGCATCAGGAGTGCCAGTAGAGGTGGGTGTCTTGCCGCCAGAAGTAACAGCGCCGTTGCTAGCATCGCCAATGTTCTCGTCGGAAGAACCAGCATCCTGGGAGCCATCGCCCTTGAGACCAGGTCCATCGCCAGCACCCTTGTCGAAGTACTCCTTGGCACCATCGGGAAGAGAAGGAAGCTCATTGGCCTTCAGAGTCACGTCCCAGGTCTTAGACTGCGAAGGGCACTGGGAGGCTTGGCCGTTGGCGAGGTAACCGCCATCGCCCTTGGGGCTGGGGGTACCAGCGTAAGCGCTCTTAAGGGCAGTGAAGTCGGGAAGCTCCTTGACGTTGTTACCATCGATCTCGACAAGGCCATAGTTGGAATCTTCCTGAGAATATTCGTATACGAGACCACCGCTGTAGCTCTTGGTCATCTTGTCACTGTAGAGAGCCTTGACTTCCTCAAACTTGCGGGTGTTGGTGTTGCAACCATACTCAGACAGGCTGTATTGGATTAGAAGACAGTACTATTTAGTGATTTCAGACGGGAGCCAAGACTTACAAAATGGGGATGCTGTAGTTGGCGAACTTCTTGACCTTGGTGTTCCAGCCAGCAGTCTCGTAAGAAGAAGGGTCACACCATGAGTAGTCGTTGAAACCGAAGAAGTCGCTGCGGACGGCATCATCACCACAGTTCATGTAGTCGGCCATCTCGTAGCGGTTGGATTCGACGTCAGCAGCCGAGTAACCGACAGGAACCTTGCGGAGACCACGGGCGTTCATGTACGACTTGAGGTCACGAGTGACAGCCTTGACGTAAGGAGCACAGTTGGTGGTCTTGTCATCGTTGATGACCTCGTTACCAGAGAAGAACAGCAGAGTGTTGTCGTACTTGGCGAACATCTCTACGGTAGCGAACAAGCTCTGCAAGTAGACCTTGTTGTACGACTTCTGGGGTTTGGCACGGTTGATCGAGTACTTGGGCGTGTTGACGTCAAGAGCAAGGTAGATGCCAGCGTCGGCGAGGAGGCCCATGCATTTGTCGTGGTTAGCACTGTTGTCCACAGTGTATACACGCACGGTGTTGATGCCGAGCTCCTTGAACTTGGAAATGTCGCGCTTGCAACCCTCCTCGTCGGCAATGGGGTCCTTGGCGTCAGAAGCGCCACCAGGCTGGTAGTCAACACCACGAATGTAGAAGCGCTCGTTGCCGGCCCAGAAAGCTAGGTTGAGTTAGAAACTGCAGCATTGCTCCCATTAACAACAAACAACGTACCGTTTCCCTTGACGGTCACTGGAGTGATCTTGGATTGGCGCTTCTGCTCGGTCGGCTTGGCGACAGTGGTGGCCGCAAGAGCGGCTGCAATGAAAACGCCCTTCATGATGATAGATTGGGAAGTAGTAGCAGTGGTGATTATGGATCGTAGTGTAATCGATAGAGGCAAACGAGTGCGGGGGAGAAAGCGTAGTGTGAAAGGGAAGTAAATGGGCAACTCCCGTTGAAACGAGTGTGAGAAGTTGCGATTGGATTAGACGAAGGGAAAAGAAAAAGGTGTAACTGAAGAAGCAACAGACAGCGAAGGCGGGTTATCAAGGGGAGAGAGAGTGAGCAGGGAAATCAGAAACAAGATTAAGACATGGGGCATACGGGCCCATAGCCAAAGACGACGCGTCCAATTTTAGTGGCATGCACCCGTGGGCGCTGATTGGCTGTGGCGACGGGTGATCACATGCTGCGAAGGCGCCAACCCCTGAAGTAAGCTCAACCAAGGCCACACAAGCGCAAAACGAGGGACCGAGCGGCCGTGGCGGCGATGCTTGGATCGACTATCCGTCACGCAAAACGGAGACGAGTAACTCGTGCCCAGCTGAGACACGCGTTTGCCGTCAATCAGTCTCTGCTTTCACCCTCTCATCCCCACTTTCTCAACGGCGATCCGAATTAAGCTGTGTATCAGTATCTCGTCACTTCCCATGGACCCACCCGCGCATCCAGGAGCGAGATTGGATTTGACAACCGGGACAGACTCCCTGGTAATGATGATGCCATTGTTCGCATATTTGCATGCACCCATCTCGCGATTTGGGGGAGGCTTATGACTGCAACTGGCGTACGACTCAAATGGCCACCCACGACTTTTTTTTTTTGCCTAGGAATGTGCAAAACACCGACCTTGGTTTCGGCCTGGAACCTCTAACACTGGTTTCGGGCAATTCCTCAAGTGCCACTCTCCCCTTGAATATCCTGGTTTGCGTGACCCAGTCACATTTGATTGGCTCATCGTATAGATGTTGCATCATCAACTTTAATTCTGGGCTGAGAGCCGCACCCGGGCCCAGGGCGGCTACAGGCACATCATAGAATCGGACAGCCCTACACACATTATCTACTTGATTCTGGTAAGCTAGTCGGTATATAGTTAGACCTGTACCGCGTGTAGGCTGCAAGGAGACTGATCTAGATTTCTGGTGTCACATAGAAGAAGAGCGTTTGGAGAGAGTTTTTTCTTGGACAACCCAATCGAACCCGAATCGTTGTTCTCAAGGCATTATCGATTCTCCATCTAGTCTGGAGAGGCTGATCTATTGGGGTAGCTGCATACGACTTACTCATGCTAGGTTCAGCACCCGCCCGTGTGCGATTGTGGCAAAAAGGAGGAATAAATAGAAAAGACTAAGGCCAATACGAGACAAAGATAGAACACCAAGAGCAACCTCAACCGGCATGGTCGCTGTTGGCTTGAGCGACACGATGAACTCTGCTCAACAAAAAAAAAGGTGAATATACATACGAATTGGCCATCCTATTGCGAGCATGGGTTTAATCCATATCTCTACTTAGTCCCCGCATAGATTTTTAACGTGCAAGCAAATAAAATCAGCAATCCATTCTATCGATAATAACATTAGAATATTTGGTTTCTTACTACATATGACAATTAAGTTGCTTCCTACCTATACTTGATGCATACTATGTTGCTACCAAATTGTGCAGCCCCATCCTATTACTCGTAGAAAAGAAGGCTACTATAAACATGAGGAGGGGTCATTACCATATCCCATATATTTCATCTTCTCGTCTCCTCTTTCGTAGCCGTGTTGTGCATGTATTGCAGCCATGGGCTTTCTTTTTTCCTCATCCGTATTCGTCTATTTGTTTTTCAGTCCAAAGTACAACCCAAGAATCAGAGCAATCACGCATAGAATGGCAACAACGGTCAACAAGATCCACCATTTGAGTCTTCTTGCCCGCCTCGCCGACTTGATGCCTTCGTCTAGCTGCTTGTTCGCATTTTCGGCATCGTCTTTGACCTGTGCAGCGGCTTCTTCTACTCCTTCGATGTTTGATTTTTGGGTCATAACTTGCTCGTCGAGCTCCGTAAACAGCAAAGCAAGCTCTCTCATAGTCTTTTCAATGCGCTGAATGTCGTTGTGGCGCGCACGTACCGCACCAAGAACACTGGCGGCTTGGCTATTGCGGTTGGATTTAAGCTGAAGCCATGTTAGATATCGATTCCTTTTCATGCCGCTTTTAGTTCGCACTCACAGCCTGGGTGAAGATGCCCTCATCGCCCAGATCGGCATTGGCCACCTCCTCCACCTCGGCATCTGTAGCGTCCGGGTTGATGATGCGGTATTGCCTTCCGACAGCTTCCCGGTATCTTTTGGAATAATCAGCCTCCTCCTTCTGGAAATCCTGAAGCTGGCTCTTGAACGTCCTCTTGAGCGCCTCAACCTGAGACCTCTTTGTTCTGTCATTAGGATCACGCGCAGCATCCTTCTCCAGAAATTTAATCTCGTCCTTAATCTGTGTGTTCCTGATTTGCGTGTTGGCTACAATCGTCTCGAGTTCGGCACTAGAGCGGCTGTCAGGTGAGGAAAGCATGCGCTGGTGGATGTTGGCAATGGCTTGGATGTCCGAGGTAAGATGGCCGATTCGCTCTTTCACCCCTTCGATGCGCACAAAGAAGTCATCACGACTCATAGGCTGGGCTCCAGGCGCCTCCATGGTGTTGCCCTGTGCAGGCATGCTGTTCATGTGTACGTCTGTATGAGGGACGTTTTGCGCATTCGTGTTGGATTGGCTCAAGACACCAGCTTGCGAGTACTGCGATGGCTGCGAGTAATTCGACTCGCCATGGCGCTGGAGCGGCGCTGGAGGATTGAGCTGTTGTTGCGGCTGGTCGTACTGTACTATCACATCAGTCTGGTGATGTCATTTCTGGAGATGCGACTGCTTACACTTCCGCCATATGGGTTGGACGAGCCATAGCCGTCACCACCGCCGTACGGATTTGACTGCGCATCATATCCCCCTTCGGCTTGGCCATAAGGATTTCCACCATACTGTTGGTAGTTCTGCGACATGTCGGATATGATATGGGGTGAGGTGGGTTGGCAGCGAAAAAGAAGCGATGGTTTCGGGATGCCGCGGTGGAGCTGGAGAAGCAGTTGCGGAAGCTACGGATGAGAGGTGCGAGCCTCGCTACTGTACGCCTCTTGTGCGAGCCGAGGCTGACAGTAAAAGACAAAGATGCAGTCAGCCGAGAGGTAACAAGTATTGCACACCGATGAATTCGAGCCCGTCGCAAGCTTGCTCAGTGGTGGTCAGGCTGCGAAGTTAAATGACCTCATGTTGAACCCGCCCAGCCGTCGGAGCCGCGTACTCACGTCACCAATGGGGCCGGAACGGACGAACGCCCGGGACCTACCGATTACAATTGGTGTCGAATTATGACACCTGCATAGTATGAGCCTTTAAGAAATGCAGCATGCTGATCGAGCATTCCCCTCCCTATCATACTTGTAAACCTTTGATTGGGGGTTATCTCACGAGTCAGACGCAGTGGTGGTCTGCGCTGCGCGCTAGCGCTCACAACGCCTACTAAGTTCCAAGTCCACAAGAGTAGTAGAAGATTTTAAACTACTACTATAGTTATCTAGAACTTTTTTTTCATAATACCCGATAAACAATCAGACGGCAAATCTGCATTGGGAAATCGATGTATCCCATTTAGGTAATTCTGGACTCGTATACTGCCTTTGCGCTACACTTGAATAAACAACTAATCTCTAACGACTGTGATAAAAGGCCTTTCTCCAGCGTCATTTTGCATCTCTCTCCTCATCTAATACCCTCTACTCTCATCTCCTCTATCAGTATCCCTCGTATGCGCCCAGTCGCCGCCCCTCCCAACACGGCCAAACCATCCTTCAAGCGGCACTTTTCTCACACCCGGCGGCCTGCTTGGGAGAATCAGGCCACTCGCTTGAAATATATTAATAGGAAGCTCTTCTATATGAACATTAGGGTTTTCTAATAGCTTATAGCGTTGCGCGCAGAAAACGAAGTTCTAAAAGTCAAAGTACTCCACATTGATTCTAGCATGGTGGGTGTTTCCCAGCACTCAGGGACGGGCGTTTGCTAGGTTCGGCACTTGCATTTTATGAGCTAGACCGAGATACAGTTAAGCAATCACTCAGGGAGCGTTCGGCCCATTACAAGTAACGCACTTTTAATTTGCAACTTATTTGCGAAACTTAACTTACGTCTATCCCTGAGTGCTGAGACACCCGCCGTGCTGGGACAAATGAGGAGTAACGTACCTACCCTACGGCTCCGTTGCCCACTTTTGCCAAGCCCTCACCAAAACACCTACCCCACCCCAATGGCGCAACAACAATAGCATTTAGAGCTCTCTAGTGAACGTTAAATACAGCTTGCTCTTCAAGCTCTCAAACAAGATGCGAATCTATTAGAACGACGCGCTGCAGCTATCTGTAAGGTCTCTCGTAGGACACTAGGTAATTAACGCGCAGGACTGTAACGGCGCAGGCAAGTGTAACAACAGAGTTCTTACAGTCCTACAACCAGACTAATTGCCAAGCAATACCGGAGCCAAACCAGAGCCAAACCAGAGCAAACCCAGCATGGACAAATACCTGGGCTGGAGAGCTATCCCAGAACTGTTCTGGAACCGTGCCGGAACGGTACGGGGTCACTGTCGGAAAGGTTCCCTGACTAGGGAAAGACTGACAGCAGGAAATAGTAGTATATGAAGCATGTTGAGAACTAGAGTTGTAGGGTAGATTTCTGATATCCTTTCGTACAAGGCCTATAGGTGTTCTGTCTTGAATCGAGGTTCTTCTGTTGTCCCACGCACTCCCATATACCTCTGAGTGACACTTCCAACCGATACTGATCCGAACAGATCTTGCCTGCGCCGTTATAAAAAGTGGCTCGCGAACCCGTGAGGTACGTTAATCTATAAAACTATGGTACTAGAGGATCCTAAGTAAAACTACGCGGCCGGATA
>JAWDHC010000465.1:0-14040 GCA_036172615.1 Curvularia verruculosa
CCCAGCACCACGACCACCCCCCAGTCCATCCCACCATATCATCCCACCCAATAAACCCTATCTATACAACCATCCCTCACTTCATCTACCAGCGGCCCTGGCCCTCATCTCATCTCATCTCCGCATGCGGCTCATCAAACCTGCAGATGACGAAATGAAAAACACAACCCCCACGCCCATGTCAGTTGCCCACGCCTTCGTATCCGATCAGAACGACGTATCGGTTCATCCTGGTGTATGAGCCCACCACCCCCGCTCATGTCGTGCACGGAGGAGGTCCGCGCAGCTGGACATGAGATATGGCTCGGGGGTGGATATGAGAGTGACTTACTCGCAGCACCAGGAAAGATACCGTAGGAACGAGCAATGCGGTTTGTACGCGCCTTTACAACATCAACGAGCGTACAACGAAAAAGAGTCATAGTGCTTGATGGATTTTCACCGCCACGACCAAACATCGCGAATAGCTTACCATCACGCTCCCTCAACGCGCAATCACATGACCTGTTCTCTTCGCATCTCATCTCACGATCCAAGAACCCTAACCCCGTCGATCAAACCACCATTCCTCGCAGCCAGCCTGATCCCTGCCTTGGACTCGATATGCTCACGAACCACACCGAGAATAAAATAACTATGGCTAATCTTAGCCGCGCCCCGCATGTGCGAACGGAGAAATTTCAATTGCTGCCCTCGCTTTGCCGTTTGGGTGTAGTTTTGGACTTTGCTATCTAGGGAAAGGTGTGGGTGGGTAGGAGCAGACTATTGAATGGGAATCGGAGACGAAGAGAAGGGGTGCGCAGAGCGGCTCGAGGAGTGGTTTGCGCATGGGTGAAGTGGGAGTGTTTCAGGTTGAGATGGGGTAATTTGGGGGGGAATGAGGATGAAGAGTGTAGAATGGGATAGATGAAGGGTTGGGATGAGATGAGATGAGATGAGGTATTTGTTTATTTGTTTGTTTGTTTACTTTGGGGCGGGTGGATGATGTTGAGACGAGGGATGACAGATGAGGAATTGATGGCGTAGAAAGGCTATAGTCGCGTCTTGTTGTTTGGCACTTGGTCTTCGCTGCAGTCGCCGTTACACTACAACGACACGACACGACGCGATGCGAACAGTCAAGTCAGCCTCGCGGTCAGCCAAAAAAAAAGGGTCCTATGCGCGCTACCTGAGTCGAAGACGAAGAATCCAGGGACACACCAGGAAAAACTTGTCCTGTCCCCTTGATCGCCATTCCCGTCCGTCGCCGTAGTTGATAATACTACGGGCAGGGTGCGGACATTATGATCGCTTTCGCTTTGTGGGTAAGCCCGCGATTCGTGCTAGGGAGATATAGGAACGAACGGACGGACGGACACAATGAGGTCCAAGTGGAGATGATGGACTGTGCGGGTGAGGAAGGGGGAGAGGTCCCTTTTTTTGCGGGACAAAAGTGGAGGGAGGATGATTAAGATGTTCTATCGGGCCGTCTGGGACTGATTCATGCAGTGGTGTTCTGATACGATAGTCTTCTTTGCGATCGCGATGGCGATTGAGATGGGATTTTAGGCAAGAAAATATTTGCCTGGCAATTTGAAGGTGATGGGATGAAAAGAGGAGGGAGCGAAAGGAAAAGGGTCTTCTCAGACTGTGGCGTCGAGTTTTTTTGTGTCTCTAATCCAGTATCATGGCGGCCGTGGCACGGCGACGGCAGCGCATGGACGTTGTGGATACGAAGATGTCCAGTCATGCTGTCAAGGCACAAGTTTTCTAGCGCCACTGCCATGGAATAGCACAAGGCCATGACATGACACCGACTCTTGCCATAGTCACCGAGAGCAGCGCCAGCACAGAAGACACGTACGCGTCAAGTGTCGATCTCGCCACTCAGAATCAAGAAGGTCACGCGGTGTTGTATTTGCGTATTCGACGTGCGATGGATGCGACACATGTATTCCTCTTTTCGGAGGCGAGATGAGAAACAACAGAGGTGTACAAGTAGGCGCGGGCGCGGATAACGCGGGTCCCGTGTTCATGGGTAGGTGTGCGAAGAAAGCAAAAACAGGCGAGATAAGCAAATAGAGTGTAGTGTAGTGACTTGTTGTCCTGCGATATGATGTCAACGCGTACTCTGTCTGTGCCGTTGTGCCCCTCGATGCGCCCAACTCTATCTTCTCTTCCCTGGTATATACTTGAACCTCAGCCTCAATACACGCAGCCGGGCAGCCTCAGTGTACACGTAGTCTTCAACGTAACTGGATGCAGATCTTTGCACCATGTACAGCAACAGAGGCAACGGCAGACCAGGAATTGATAGGCCAGTACAGCGTAGCAGAACTGTGGTTGGGTTGGAGTTGACATGATCGCTTTGTTTTTGAAAACCTTATGTTAGCAGAGGTGGATGCGGGGCACGAGAAACAAGAGGGGAGTGGAGTGGAGTGGTCTTGGCATGTTTGGAGTTGAGTAGACTGGATGCCGTCATGGCCGGGATGCATGGGTGGCTGCCAGGCCACCCACCTATGAATACCCATCCACAATCTGAGAACCTCAGGCTTGGGTCTGTCATCCCGTCATCGTCATGTTCGGACCAAGAGCCAAACGCAGGGGATACGTTGCCCGTAGGACCTGGGTTGTATGTCCTATCATGGTACTACACAAGGACATGCAGAGATGCGTCATTGGCATAGGGAAAGACGATCAGGTTGAAAAAAGAAAACACTTTCTATTGGAGGTCGCTAGACTAGTGCAGATGTCATAAGTCTTTTCATATCCCAAAAAAGAAACACGGGCTTTGAACAAGAGAGATATGACAGAGATGCATGGCATACTAGATGCGATTGATAAGACTAAGGAAATTACTACTGATGGCGGGCGAACACTTCGCGATGGTGGCCAAAATATAAAAATAAAATAAAAACGGAACAAGCGGAGAGGGTATCGTAACCTCTTGGTAAGAGAGATGATAAGCAGAGGGAGATGACGGGAAATAAATAGAAATAAAACGAGACCGTGTCGTTGTGCGCCAACCAGTACGCCGGGTATTATGCGCTTGGGATCAAGGCAAGGGAAGATGAAACGAAGGGTGCAAGAGAGGTCGACGCGAGCTAGGCGGTAAAATGAATGTACAAGAAGAGAGGATTGTCGCCACGGACAGGGATGATGCATGAAAGTGAAATGTCGTCGTCGTCTGTGCGTTTGAGCAATTGCGGGGAGGAGAGGCGTTTCGAAACAAACATGGCGTCTATTCTTGACGCGGCCCTAGAGCGAATCCATAAAGTCCATGAGCGACTTGCGGCGGCGGATTGCGCGGCTTTTTGCGCTACCCATTGGGTCCGCCGATTCGGATCCCGGGCATGGGGGCAGGACGAGAGTAGGTTCTCTCTCGTCTGCACCGCGAGCAGTCATGCGACCCAATGTGGTGGAACGCTTTTGCTGCAGGCTGGTGGTAGTGCTGACTTGAGGAACTGGGGGCATTGGGTCAGGCGTCGGTGTCTTGCGTGAAGACTCAGCTCCACGCGACTTGGGGCGCAGAATCGTCGACGCGCGGCGAATCTTGTTGGGAGCCACAAAGTTGGCTGCGCCTTCAATGGGGGCAGTCTGTGGTGTCTGGGGCGTTGAAGGAACCTTGCCGTGGACGCGCGAGTCGAACTGCTTCTTTGCGGGGGAGATGGCAATCTTGGCAAGAGAAAGCTTCATGGAGATGGAGCGTAGTCGGCGGTGGGTCGAGGGCTGCTTCTTGATAATGGGCGAGGCGGCGTTTGTGGTCGAGTTGTCGTAAGGATCTGAGCTGAGGAACGACAAGGCGGGTGAGTTTGGCGTTGGTGGTGGCAGATACGACTGACGGTGGCCTGGCTGGTACGACGACTGGGATGTCTGGTATTTGGTCAGGTCGAGGCGCGACCGCGAGGCCATGAAGACTGAAGAGCGAGCCGAAAGCGACTCTCCTGCCGTTGAGGACGAGGGGCGACGAAGGGGCTCGCTGAAGGCTGGCGAGAAGCTGCGGGTAGAGGCTGCTGGAAACGAAGAGACAGTCGAGGCGGAATCGCTAAAGGTGGCGGGCGCCTTCTGCGTAATTGGGCTATGGCTAGTCGAGGGCCTGCGGGGCTCAACGACAGCTGGTGCCGAGATGGGACTGGAAAGGGTGGGTGAGGCCAAGTGGGCAGTGGTCGAGGTGGGCAGGACCTTCATGGACAAGCGCTGGGACTCGTCTGCCTTGAGCAGCTTCTTGGCAGCTGTGATGGGGACGAGGTTGACCACGGAAGCAGCTCGTGGCTGGACAGTTGGGCGGTCAATGGGCTCCATATCGACCATCTTGGGGCGGCCAGCGTGGGCATAGGCAACGGCCACGGCCATGTCGCAGCTGCGGCCCTTGTCCCACCTGGAGATGGACATTGTCTTTGCGGTGGATTCTGAGAGGTCGTGGACCTCGACATCTTCGTAGTCATACTCGGACTCTGAGGCAGAACCGTCGTCGGCCGTTAGGTCCTCTTCGCTGGAGAGATAGCGTTCCTGGAAGGCACTGGCGGGCTTTGTGGTAGGGGTAGTGGCATCGTGGGCGGCCGGAGTATCAATACGCAGCGTACCCGGAACATGGTCGCATAGGTTGGGGCTCGAGGCGGCGCTATCGGTGCTGCCACGCTGAGGGCGCGAGGCCAATTCGGGCTTGTCAAAGGACCATTGGGAGAGCTGCGAGGTAACAGCGACGTCGACCATGGTTGCGAGGGGGCGGGAGAGCGGGCTGGCTCGACAGGTGTCAGGGCGTGGTATATCTAGGCGGCACGAGAATTGAAAAGCAGAGGCGTGGTGGATTCAGCCCGGAGGCGCCAGTGGCCGTGAGTGGGCGTGAATAGTGAGAGTGGTGTTGCACGGCGTCGTGGTTGCAGTTGCAGTGTTTGCTTGGCGGCAGCTGAGGAAAGAGCGATCGGGGATGGTAATGGTGTTATTAGTTAGTGTATGGCAGTCATGTATATGTAGTATGTATCCAGAATACACACACGGCGGGTGGAAGCCGTGGGGGAGGGGGAGCGAGCGGCGCTATATTATAATGAGGAGGGAAGGATAAAGTATATTGCAGACCCCTGGCACGGCGTCGAGGTTTCAAGTACAAGCAGGCCAGCGAACGGGCCCGCGAACGCAGGGAAGCCACGACTCAGGCAGGCGTGGCCCGTGCGTCATTTCATCATTTAACGTCGGCTGATGGGATAGCGCCTGTCGCGTCGCCCGCCTTGAGTGGACTCTTCCACCCACACCCACGGCCAAGCTAGCAACCATGTACATGATATTCCACGACACTACGCCGCCTTGGATCCATGCTAACAAACTACCAAGACACCCTCCCGCATGCCGGCACTCGACTCTCTGCGACGATTGCTATTGAGCCCTGCCGCCGATTAGCGACGACGTGTGACGACGACGGCCGGCCTGAGTGGCTCTGAGCGCTGCCCGCCCCGTTTCACGCCCTCAGCCTGCAGGGCGTCCGCACACCACCAGCCCACCAGCCAGTCCTCAGCCCACAGCATGTTGCCAATCCATGGCCAATGCCCTCGTCTCAACGGCATTGCGCACGCGGCTCGCGAACTGCATCGTTCTCCAGCCCACCTCAGCGCGTTGCCACGGTGGCCGCGATCGTCGTCCTTTCATCTCTCGTCGTCGACGCCTGCTATGCCTCGATTGCTGGCGTGCCGCTCAGGGGAATGCCAGTGCCAGTGCCAATGCTAAATCCTGCTAATACTATCCATGCCCTTGGTGTGGGGTCGCTCTTGGCTTAGCTCGACGCCATAGCCGGATTCCATCTCTCTCGTATTTTTTTTTCTGCGCTGCCCGCTCTAACCGTTTGCGCCCTGCTTTTCGCCCTCTTCTGCTGGCTGGCTGTGTGCGTGTGGGCGGGTGTGTGGGTGGGTGTGCCCATGTGCGTGCCAGTGTGGGTGGATGCAATAATATCTCCATCCTCATGACCTGCTTACACGCGCCCGACACCGCCATCGCCAGCCTCAGCGCGTCCATTTTTACACAGATTCGACCCGTGTGCTAACCACTACTCCACCGATTTGGCTCAGGTACCGCTATACGCACAGGCACAGGTACAGGTACGGCCATGGATGTACGTGCGGATCCCTGGCGTCTCTATTCACGGTCCATCTCACCACCTGCAGGCGTCACCGCTCCCCCCTGCCCACTCACCGCCCACTCTCCCGCACGACCGTCTCTGTCCGAGATTGCGATGCCGCCTACTACTGCCTATACCGCCTTCTCTCACGAAACCACCCCTCACCAATCTACTCACTCCATGCGTCCATCTATCTGTCCATCTACCTACACTAGCACCCTCTCGCCAATCTCCATAGATTGCACCACTCGCTACCTGCCCATGGCCGGATGCCAGGCCCGTGCCAGCTGCTTCCAACACGCGTTGCTACACCCTCTTTTGCTGACCCGGCGCCTGCATCATGCTTTGCTCTGACATTTCTTCGCCCAATAGTCTGCGCCACCCCACACTAGGCCCAATTGGCCTCTGGCAATCAATCCGTCCTTTCTCTGGCTTGCTGCGTCACGAGCCTGCATCGTCACAATCATCTGGTGTTGCAACCCTACCACGACTCTGTTTCATCCTCCATGTCTTTTTCTTCTTTTCTCTCGTCTCCAACTGTTCGCGTACCAGGTCGCTGCAGCTGCCGCTCACCTTGGACAAATCATACTTCGCTCTGCCAATGCACCCTTTCCTGGCCCTGCAGCCACACCGCGCTACGCTACCCTCAACTGGTACCGCGTGGTCCCTCGTTAGGTACTAGCGCTCGCTCGCCTCGCCAGGCCCTGATGATCGCGGCATGATGCATGCGTTCCTGTCTTTTGAGCGCCTGTCCACCTGCTAGACCGAAGATCCACCAGAGTGTGCCCTCACAACTCAACACGATTCAATATGGTGATGTCATGGCCACCCCATCGCCTGAGACACCCTGACCACGTCTGCTGAGGAAAAGCATCATCACACCTTTGACATGCCATTGACTAGCCGATGCGCCTTCACTCAGTCGCCCACGTCCTCGTCTCACTTCTCAACGCCTCACCCCCAAAAGAAAAAGAGACTTGTACGTCAATTCAAATACACTGGCTCCACGTCAACGTGTAACATCTTGCCGCCAACCACGCTAGTCCCACTCGACGTTCCAAACGCCTTGCCCTACTGATCCGACGTTCTTTTTTCGTACTGCATGACACCAACCGCGTGCTGGTGTTACGTGGTACTTGGATACCTTTGCTCATCGTCCTCCACGCACCCCGCCAAGCCCTCTGCCCTGCATTCGTCTGCACTCGTGCGAACATGTCTCGCGTTGAGTCTGGCGTTGAGTTTAGAAAATCACGTGTGAGCGAAATATCCATATATCGTTTCCAATAGTAGGTTTCCGTTCCAACTGCAGTTACACAACGCTAAACCATCTCCTTGGCCCATGACTCGTCCGAACTGACCTCTTAGCTTTAGCCCAGAAGCATTTGAACCTCTTGACTTTATCTAGACGCATTGTGCATCAATAGTAGCATACTAACTTTGCTCTATCAACTCTAACTGACGTAGCGGTATTGAGGATTGCTTTACCACACCCAATCACGGCATCGCCTGCGTATGTCCCTCCACCTCCTCCTCGCAACTGCATTCAGGTACATACTTCTGTCACCTTGGCCCTGCAGCAACATACCAATGCAACCTCGCGTATCCCAATGTCAACCACCAAGATTCCTCGTGAGCCCCATGATCCCGTCCGGCTCTCTCCGGAACTGCCAATGCATCTCAACCGTTATGGTTGATACTCCGTTCCCACCGATATGGGGGGAAAACCCCTCAAGGGTGCGACATCATCGCCAATTACAGTGCTTTCATACTCGTGCGAGCGTCTTTCACGTTCACTGGCGCGGTCAGCTTCTTGTAGAGACCCTGTTTTGAACAACACGAGCTACGTACACATGTGGTAATTCCAACAGAAAATGGTCAACTCGATTTGGACTAGCGCCCTTTCCTTATACTACATAGTACATGCTCTCTATCTACATACTGTATGCGCGTACATGCTACTCGTCGCGCTCCACCGTCTCGACTTGAACTCCTCTTTTCTTAAATGAAAAGCGGTCGCCTTTGAACCGAATCTAACGGGCAAACAACCTTGACCAGATGCTGACCTCAAATGAGTACCACCGCAATAATCCCGTTGCCAATCCGCCGTCTACATGCCATCATTTCCTTGGATCTCTGGGCAAGCGGTGAGATTCTGACATTGCAATTGACCTGCCAACACTATATAATGCTTATGAGCAAAGAATCTCCTCTTCTTATTCTTACACTCTCCACTATCTACATCCGTTCCTGGGCTTTTCTGCAAGACCCTTGTTGTAGTCGCCACCATGAGACACTCGGTGTTATTTGCAGCCCTGGTCGCAAGCGCCTCCGCAAACAGTAGCCCCGCCGTGAATCCTGTACGACATGATCACAATCTGCATAAATGTCATTTGCTGACACCCCCACCAGACCCTCCTGAAAGCAGACATTTCTCGCGAAAACCTGTTGGCTAGTTGTCAAGAGCTTCAGTCTTTGGCCTATGCCACAAACGAGAGGAACCGCAGGGTCTCTCGGCCAGGAAATGTAGCAACCATTGACTGGGTAAAACAAAAACTCGAGGCACTTAATTACTTCAATGTCGTCCTTCAGCCCTTTTGGCTCATGGTCCAGTTCAGTTCGGCTGTCAACGCCTTCGCTATCGACGGCAAGGAGTTGCCACAGTCTTCATATTCGCTCTTCAAGTTTTCCCCTGGTGGCAACGTGACCGCACCTTTGGTCATTGTCGAAGGTGGATGCAACAAGGTATGCTTTCCGAACAGTCTTGGTTCCGATGTCCGGTCCGGTGCTAACCTTCACAACCAGACCGACTACCCGGCAGATCTAACCGGCAAGATTGCCATAATTTCACGCGGTACATGTGATTTTGGTCTCAAGTCAGCCTTCGCTGGCTCCGTCGGCGCCGCCGGGCTCATCCTGTACAATGTCGATGAAGCAGGCCCTGTGACAGGAACGTTGCTGGCTCCTCCCCGGCCTCAGGGCCCTTACGTTCCCACCCTGAACGTTATCAAAAACATATCTACGCCCATTGTTGCTGCTCTCAAGCGTGGCGAAACTGTAACTGCTAGTTTTGATGTCTTTGCTGGTGCGTTTGCTATAAATTCACTAACAACAGAAGCTGATACAAGTAGACATAAGAAACGTCACTTCACACAATGTCATTGCCACTACTAAATCCGGAGACCAGAACAACAAACTCATTGTCGGTGCTCATACCGATACTGATGTTAGAAGTCCTGGTATCAACGACAACGCCAGTGGCCTCAGCGCTTTGGTTGAGGTTGCAAGAGCTCTTTCAAAGTACACAATCAAAAACGCAGTCACTTTTGGCTTTTGGTCCGCCGAAGAAGAGGATTTCCATCCTGGTTCGTCGCATTTTGTCACAACCCTGCCTGCAGCAGACAACGCTAAGATCCGTGCTTATCTCAACTTCGACATGGTACGTATGCTTGAAGATTACTTGTGCTTTAGCAAGAAAACATAATCCCAGTGCTTATACAGTTTCGTGCAGATTGCTTCACGCAACTACATCCACGGCATTTACGACGGTGATGGCAAGGCATTCGGTACCGTCGGCCCAACCGGCTCAGCTGAGCTACAAAAATTTTACCAAGATTACTTCAAAGCCAACGGACAAAACTATACCGCCGCAGAACTCGACGGACGCTCCGATTACCTTGCTTTTCAGAACGCTGGTATCCCAATCGGAGGAACTTTTACCGGTGCAGAGAAGAACAAGACTGCTCAAGAAGTTGACATGTTTGGTGGAAACGCCGGGGTGCCATATGACCCGTGCTACGACCAAGCCTGTGATACCGTTGACAATCTGAACATGGATGCTTTCATGCTCCATGCCAAGGGCGTTGCCGAGGCCGTGGCTACATTTGCCACTTCCTGGGATGGATTACCACAGAGGGCTGCTCCTAGCACTGCTAAGAGAAATGTAGTCAAAGCGAGGAAGAGCTGCGATGGAATCTCTGGCGGTTGCTCGCGCGGCTATTTGACCATGTGATTGGTAGCAATCCTGTGAAAGCGCGATATCTGTCAGAGATACACAGAATAATAGACAAACGAAACATGTTTAATAAGAAAATTCATGCCTTTCTGTAACAACCATCTATTTTCAACGCATTACCATCCAAGACGATTTAGTCATGCTTAACTGCCATGTTATAGGTAATCTATGCAAGGACAGCGCCTTGGCGTAGGACTTCGTACATAGCATAGCAGCTACATGACACCAACAGCCAGCTTTGTACTGGTACTTGCTGTGCGGTCAAATCTCTACCACGGTGCTGCGAGGTGGAAATACGGCCTCGATTCCGCATGATACCCCACGTCCTTCGATACAAGCATTTAAAAAGCATTAATTAGTCGCTTTTCACCCGGTGGATACGCAAAAGCCACTCAATTACCGACCTTATCTGACATGACATGATTGGTGAGACATACGACTACCACACCATCTCTGCCATGGGTCAGGGTTTCGCATAGATTGTCGGATCCAGATTCTCGGCAACCAAGCACCGAAGTCCGCGGACTTTCGTTTGGCGAGCATGACCCCGCAGATACGACTTCCAGACTGGTTGAGGTAATTCCACCAAGATTATAGCGTCGTGTCGATAAGAATTAGGTTTGCAACTGGACGGATGGGAAAGCGCATAGTCACGTGATCGGTGCGACCATGAGCATCAGTCTTCATGCACACGGCTCGCCAGGAGAGTGGAAAATCATGGAGCTGAACCGCCCAGATACAGTTTTGTCATTAGCACCAAGTGGCAGCATAGCCTTCTACTCTAAACCGTGCACAGGCAATTAAGCACCGCCGATCACGCGTCAAAATAGAAACACCGTTTCAAGATTCAGCCACTACAACACATCCATGTGCAACATCATCGTGATGGGCTGCCAGACCAAAATCGGAAAAATACCCCCAGCATTCAGCTAGAGTTGCTACCAAGAACTGTTGTCTGTATTGGTCCAAGAAGACAATCGTTTCGGCCAAGATGGTGCAGGAGTTCAATAAACCACAGCATGTGTGAGCCAAGCATTAAAAGCAACGAAAACTGCCACATACTGTGGTGGTATAGGTATTTTCTGTGTATCCTCAGCTTTCAAACCTAAAGCAGTAAGCTACACAACAGCCGCATGGCCCGAAAAACCGGAACAATCACGCTTTGTACTGCGACACACCGCATGAGACGACAACACTGTGCTATTATTGACGGTTTTTATCCTCCCGTGAGGCTCCGCCAATGCATTCCAGTCCTCACACAGCCAACGTCTCTGCATTGTTTCTTTTCGTACATGGTCTTGAGTTGACATGCAGGATACAGTGCCAGTATGGTGTTTCACGGGTACCCGTATCGGCAAGGTGACAACCAAGAGCTCGAGTTGAACAAACGAAAAGGAACGATATGCGAACATATCGTCTGGGCAGCGCCCTCCCTTGCAAAGTTGCACAAGAAGTCTTGTCCATGACAAAAGGAGACGTATTCGCTACTGCCCACCAGCCTCGGGCTCTGCCTCGTGGTTTTCTCTGCACAACGGAATAACTGATTGCAGTTCGCTTTTCTGGGTCTATATTTCCTTCAGTGTCCCGTGGCCAATCTGGCTGCCTTTCTCCTGCGAAACAAAACACCATGCAGCAGCTTCAGGCTGCTGGTAAGGATGATGTCGACGATCCTCACTACTCCGTTACCATGTCTATCCCCCGCAAGCTGTGGGAGCATCCGAACCCAAAGTCGACGGCCATGTGGAAATTCATGCAAGACGCCAATGCGAAGCATGGACTAAACATGCAGGTAAGCAGCCGACCAGCTTGGTTCAGTTCCGGATAGCTTAAACAATAGCTGACGTGCTTGAGTAGACATTTCGCGACTTGTATTCATGGAGCGTCGGTCCAAACCGCACTGATTTTTGGGAAGACATGTGGGCGACTTGCAACTTGATCTACTCTGGTTCCTACGACCAGGTTTATATAAAACGCTCTCTTTGATAGCTCAATCACTAACCACCACCAGGTTGTCGACACTTCAATTCCCATGGATGAAAATCCTCACTGGTTTCGTGGTACTTATCTCAACTTTGCTGAAAACATTCTCTTTACTGCCTCAGCTACTGACTCTTCTCGTTGCACCACTCTTCACAAGGCAGACGACAAGATTGCACTGACCCAAATTCGTGAGGGCAACACTCAAGTCGCCCATCTAACATGGGGTGAGCTCCGCCGTCGCGTAGGCCTTCTCTCCAATGCGCTCCGCGCCAGAGGTGTGAAAAAAGGAGACCGTGTTGCCGCAATTGCCTCGACAAGTTTCGATACGTTTATCGTCTTTATGGCGACCGTCAGCCTCGGCGCTCTATTCAGCACTAGCAGCACTGAAATGGGCACAAACGGCATCTTGGAGCGCCTCGTACAGATCAAGCCCAAGTTTGTCTTTGCCGACGACTGGGCGGTTTATAACGGCAAGCTCATAGACCTGCGCCCCAAGATCAGCCAGCTGATTGCGGGCATGCACGACATTACGGAATTTGAAGGCGTAGTCATGCAGCCCCGATTTCCTGGCCGGCCCGCAGGCATAGAGGGACTAGGCAGTACGCAAACACTCGAGTCGTTCTTGCAAGCTGCACAGGGGAATATAGAGCTCGTTTTTGAGCGTGTTGCATTTCGTGACCCGTTTCTGATTGTGTATTCGAGTGGGACCACGGGCGTGCCCAAATGTATCGTCCATTCGACCGGCGGTGTCCTGATCAATGTCTGCAAAGAGAGTATCTTGCACAAGGAAATGACACCGGAAAGTGTCGTCTTGCAATATACAACTGTAAGCACATTCTCTCATTACCCCCTCTTCCCTTTACTTGCGCTGTTTAGATTAATATGGAAACAGACAGGCTGGATCATGTACCTCGTATCTGTACAAATCTGCCTCTATGGCTGCCGCAGCATTCTCTACGACGGCTCCCCTTTCCAACCCACACCCCAAGTCTTTCTCTCCATCCTGCAATCCCAAGGCGTCACCGACTTTGGCACCTCACCCCGCTTCCTCCACGAGCTGCAAAAACGCGACATCAAACCCCGCCTTCTGTTCGACCTCTCGCACCTCAGAAGCGTTGGCACCACGGGCATGGTCCTCCCAGAAGCCCAATTCACCTGGTTTTACGACCACGCCTTTCCCCCATCTGTCCACCTACGTAACATCTCCGGCGGCACTGACATCGCCGGCCGCTTCGGCATGGAGAACCCACTGGAGCCCGTCTACGCAGGCGGATGTCAAGGTCCTTGCCTCGGCACCAAAATCGCAGTCTACAACTCGCTCATCGAGCCCGGCCAACGCGGTGAAGCCGTTGCCGATGGCATCCCCGGCGAACTCGTAGCCACAGCCTCGTTCCCCAACCAACCCGTTTCCTTCTGGGGCGACGACGCCTCTGCTTCCAAATACAAGAGCGCATATTACACGCGCTTCCGACACGTCTGGACCCACGGCGACTTCATCCAAATGCATCCTGTGACTGGCCAAATCTTTTTCCTCGGCCGCGCAGACGGCGTGCTGAATCCGTCTGGCGTGCGCTTCGGGTCGGCAGACATTTACAGTGTGATTGAAGCCTTGTTCCCAGAGATAGCGGATAGTCTGGTCGTTGGGCAGCGCAGGCCTCACGATGCCGACGAGAGCGTCATGTTGTTTCTGAAAATGCAGCCTGGACATGCGTTTCGTGAGGCGTTGGTCGAACAAGTGAAAAGTAGTATTGCTGAGCACAGGAGTAGGAGGCATGTGCCGCAGTTTGTGTTTCAGACGTGGGAGATTCCGGTATGTTGTTTCTTCTTCTTCCCCCTTTCTTTCTTTTTAACCCTTTTTTCGGTTGCATCTGGAGTTACATATACCGTGGGTGTGGACGTATTTGGCTAAAACAGCCTTTTGGCCACACACACACACACACACATATATATATATATATATATA
>JAWDHC010000466.1:0-14035 GCA_036172615.1 Curvularia verruculosa
CCTTGTAAAGAATAGTGGGCGCTAAGGGCACGTGACGGACACTACAAGTAGACCCTACATAGCTCAAGCAATACAATAACTTCTGGCACCTTACAGTCTTCTGCATGGGCCCGGCCCGTAACACTGCAATATTTTAACTGCCCTTACAAGTTTTAAGAGAGTAACCTTAGAAGTAAGTGTTTTATTATTACGGTGCAATAATAACGTACCCCACGGGCGAGTGTTACACACGGGCGAGTGTTACACGCTAGCTGTTGCCCTCACCAAAACCCCCCCTCTACAGCCCAAAACAGCCCACTTGGCACTATATGGTGTAATACGATATAAGATATTATTTAGAAACTACTTCTACTGCTTTCTTATACGTTCGCGTATTATACCTAGTCTAATTATACTATCTATATCGTCGTTAAGACGGTTTATCTACTTTAGCGCGCATTCGCTTCTGTCAGATGAAGTGTCAGAATCCGGGTGTGATCGAGCACCTGGATTCTGTGATCCCGGCCAATCAGCGTTGGGCGCCAAGGACTACCCCTAGGCGAGGCTGATACTCAGCCACCTACCTGATACAAAAAATAATAGCGATAGCGCTCATAAGGCGGCGCGCCGGCGCGCCGCTGGAGAGAGGACAGAGCAAGCAATACAATCAATTTTTTCCTCCCATCAATTATCACAGTCTTTTATCACAGTACAACATGTCCTTGATTAGAAAAACCCCTCACAATCTGACAGCTTCTTTAACTTCTTTCTCTTACTACGCATCTTAAAGTTCTAAAGAGCAGCTAAGCGCACCCTATATCCTACTATTAAGGTCTCCTCTACTTAAAGTCGCTTTCTTTAATACAATTTCGTTATATTACAGCCTTGTTGTCAGAGGTTTAGCAGATAGGAATGAGAATATCATAATAGTGTTAAGACGAATCCTTGAGGAACCCTTAAGGGGCTGGATGAGGATTATATACTACACGTGCCCTAGGCGTTGCTGGCCCGAGGGGTCTCCGATGGGGTCCCGAGGGTTGGCCTCTGGCCCTATATCAGAGTCATGTGACAAATATCTATCAAAACTAATATAATATAGTGGAGATATACGCTTATAGAGATGCGCAAAGTTGGTGAGGTGGCCCGCTCGATTGTAAAACACGTTACTTATAATTGATTCTGATGTTTGTAGAACAAAGTAGGTTGTGTCAATTCTCTACGAGATGTCTTTGTGGAAATTTTGATTCTACTAATGGCTCTCACAATCCAATCACTATGTAAAATTGTTTCAATAATTATCGCTGGCAAGCAAATCTAGCATCTCCGCTTGCCTGTATAACTGGACAATCATGTACGGGGACTTGGCCTCTTTGTCTGCATAGTCTGGTTGAGCGCCATGGCTCAGAAGCAACTTTACTATCTCAATATAGTCGCCAGCTGCAGCCCGGAAAAGCGGCGTGCGTCCATAAATGTTCATAACATTGAAGTCGACAGCTTTTGTTGCCAGAAGGGTGTGAATAGCCTCCGTATGCCCTTCTGATGCCGCATGCCATAGCGGAGTCGCGCCGCTAACGTCTTTACTGTCAATGAGAACACCTTGTCCCACAAACTGAACAATCTTCTCAGTATCTCCATGCCTGGCAGCAGCGCAAAGCCGCGCAATTAGTATCTAGTGATGTGCTATAGTACTAGAGCTTTGCTCAAAAAGATAAAGAAATGATTTCTGATCACTAGTAGGTGCTGATTAGATGGCTGAAGGCGTGATTTCAATGATTGTAGCATCTTGAAGATACTGGATAAATTTGCCACCATACAGATGTAGTGCAGCTACTCTCACTACTTCCTCTGTGATCTGATGTCTGCACTGCGATAGGTAAGAAGTGCCACAATCTCCTTGCCACTGTCCCAATTCTGTGCAGCTGCGATGACCACCTCTTGAGTCATCTGGATCTCTACACTGCGGTGGTTGAGGAAGATTGCTGTGAGCTCTGTACCAAAGTCTTCTTTTGTAACAGCTTCTATGAACATAAAATCAACATCTCCAACGCCATTGCTCGCGGCATTGTTGGCATCTAGATAGAACCTTGCACATGCAACAACCCCTAGCACAACAGCCCAATGAAGTCCATTCCTCATTTTCCGGACATGAAGGCGGTAAGTTAGTCCCCTAGGAGACGTCGATTGATAGACTTGGAACCAGGCGCGGGCGACTCCATTGCCAATTTTGCAGAGCTTTGCTACGCTAGTGAGCAATTCTGGATCGACTATGTCTCCATCCTGTACATGAGGTATCCAGTAGTTCGCAGCATAGTTCAGTAGTGCATGTTTTGCTTGATAGTCTTCAAGGGTCGGGTTCTGAAACCCTAGCCAAGGTGAGTCTCAAGGACGATCAGGCCAGTGTTCTGTTGAGTGTGCTATACCATGTGCCCGATGCTTTCCATTCGCTTTGTCGTCTTCTGGATCTTTTGGCAATAGATAACCGATGCATATCTGTGCCATAAGCCTCTCTGTTTCGGTCGAACTGAAGCAATGTTTCCATCGAGAATCTCCGGTGTGTTATGGTACAGCACGAAGCTGTCAGATTGTGATATTGGTTGATGACGGGAATGTAAATGGAAATGTAACTGTGATAATAGACTGTGATTATTGATCAAAGGTGAGGTTGATTGATTCTATCTAATCGTGTCTCGTTAGGAGACGCGACGACGCGTCTCTTTAGTAGTCGTGTCCATATTGCTTATTGTATCAGACTGCACCTTTGGTTATAGCTTTGACGAGGGTGGGGCCTTGGCGCTGATCGCTGATTGGCTGCACCCACAGAATCCGGGTGCTCTGGAGCACCCGGATTCTGTCAACCACACAAAATATGCCCACAGTCTAACACTTAGCCTAGAAATCTGGATGCCTACAATATAAATATTCTTACAGTTCTTAAGGAATGCTTGCGCAACTTCTAAATTTTATACTCTCTAGATAGGGCTGCTGAATTGCTCCTATCATGATACACACAAGAATACACGAGACTTCCTACAACCTCAACAGCTTACACTAATAGATATTCCTCTCGTGACAATTCTAGTCCAGCACCTGTAACGGCTTCGACCCGGATCAATGTCGTCCTAGATCCGACCCGGATCAACGTCATTCCAGCTCGGACCAGGCAGCCAATACTATAAGGGAACCAGACCGTATCAGACCCGATCCGGTACCGGATCGGCCTTGGAGAGGATAAATAGCAAGTACGGCTGTGATTCATTCTGTAGACTTTCGATATCCTTCGTATAAGGCCTATACGTGTCTATTTGAATCAAGGCTCGTTTGATGTCCCACGCACTCCCATATGCCTCTGAGTGGCACTACCGCCGATACTGATCCAAGTAGTCTTGCCTGCGCTGTTACACCCGGGAGACTTTGTCAAGCACCAAATCGAGGCTAGCCTCGTTGCGTGGGGAATAATCGTAGCCGATGATTATGCCGCGGACGGGAATATTAATGATTTAAGCCATAGAACCTGAATAGGCAGTCATCCTTGCAGAGGCGTCTATTGTGGCGGTGACTAGAGCGAGCCTAGGCCAGAAGTTGGAACTTAAACTTAATGGGCTTCGCCCCATCCCCTCTTAGAATATGATCATCGATCCTGTAATAATCGTAAAACAATTTTTAAATAGAACCAGCTGTACCATCTACGGATTGATTACAGCGCTAGTCTTTATAAGTAAATGCTGTACAGTAATTGCGAACCTAAAATGTGCAGTGTTCGTATTCGCTTAGATTACTATGCTACTGCATCCTCGCGTATTTACACTATAAACGTCACCATGAAACAGGATTGAACGCCATACGAGTCAACAACACCCCCACACTTAGGATACGCGATAATATCCTTGCTAGACATAAGTACCGACGTGTGCGCTCTCGATGTTCGCAGTATTCGAGTCCTAAAGCTTGCATGTTCTGTCCAACCACTCGAACCACTAGTGATAAGACTTAAAGCAGCTGAGGAGGTAGTCAGCTATATCAAAGCTGGCTTGATTGTTAAAAAGATGTCCATACACGGTAAGTGTCTTTTATATGCTTCAAAATTTAGATTACTTCCATGATCCTCAAACTAATGTCATGGTCGTGGTATAGCGCTTCGTCGGCAGCAGCGTGACCGAACTCCCTGCCCTGTAAGCTCCGACAGCTTATCCATACGAAATGGCTGGCAGATCAAATGCGATACCTGTTTTTGGGATGGAGACATGGAATTCACAGCCACAGACACTTTTGACAGCTGTATGGGAAAATGTTCCGCAAACACTTCATGCGTTGGCGTCACCTATGCGTCCGCATATGGGGGCTGTTGGTTAAAGAGCAAGGTTCCAGCAAACAACCACTTCTCGCAGGAGAGATGCGATTCATCTACCACTTTCGACAGCGCGCTCATCCTACCCAAAGATGTTGAAAACGATTGCTCGACCCTTATATCACCACTGAAGCAAGACAACTCTACAATCCAGATAAATTGCGGCATGGATTACCCGAAACCCAATAACTCGCCCGCCTACCACGCCAAATCACTATCAGAATGTATCCGCCTTGCTTTGGACGTGCACATGGATCTGGTGACTTACGGCGCTAATATGGATTCCAACCAGGGATACTGGAACTGTTACCCCCAAACAAACGACAATTCCAGTACTCTTAAGCAATCTACGAGTATGGACACGGTGTTTGTTTATCCTGACCTCAATACTAGTTCAATTTCACCATCAACGCCTACCATGCCATCACCGTCAAACTCTGTGCCTCGCTCAGGTACAGATATGCGCAAGGGTAGTAGTTTATCCACGGGAGCAATTGCTGGTCTTGCCATCGGTTCGGTTGTTGCATTTTTACTTATCGCTGTCATTGTTATATTGTTACGAAACCGCACACATCGCAAAGCTAGTCAGACGTCTAGTCAAGACCATAGCGGAAAAGCAGGGCCAATGGCCCCATATTTAAGACCGACTGCTGAGTTAGATGGCGAGGGAATTCCAAGGTATTCTGAGCTGAATGTTCCAGCTGAACCGCTGGAACTAGATGGCCATGGGTATAATTCGAATAGATAGAATGAAATTCTATGTCTGAATCACCTTTATCTTATCATCCTATTCCTTAACAGACCTTTCTAGGTTCCCAAGGGAATCAGTTTCTAATTAATGTAACAGCTTCAGTTTCAAAAATGGTTTATAGGGTATTAATCATACTGCAGATCTCAAAGCTAATATTCCAAGTTTTATCAGGAGATAACACCTGTCCCCAGGTATCTGTGTGTGTGATTTGAAAATGCTGGAACATGTTGAGGGGGCAATCCCAATACGTCTCATTGCAGTTCTGCAAGATGACCTTCGTCCAGTCGGCCATTCGAGTGCATTGAATATCAATATCATTATAGTTGTCATTGTAAATGCCAATGGCCGAGTCGGATATACACTGCATATGAATGCCTGTATTGCAGCTATCACTCGCAATATCCCTTAGATTCTCTCTGGTCCTGACCGTAAAGGGCTGCGTGTCAGGGGGCGGGCTCGTACGGTAGGTGCAGAGACAGTACTCAGCAGTAGCAGGCGAGCCTGCCACGCCTGAGACGTGTGCTCCCTCGTTGAGACTCGTATGCCCCTGCTGAGACCTGTATGCCCGTAGCAAGACCGAGGTAAGAGTTGCATCGTCAGCTCGATCCTAATATATATCCCAACAAACCAGATACTAAGGCAGTGGTAGGTCTGCACGTAAGTAGGTTTATAGCAACTGGATCTTAGTCAAGATGAAAACAAAAAAAGAAATCTCTCCAGCGGGGAATTGAACCCCGGTCTCCCGCGATTTGTCAATTGCTTGACAAGCGGAAATACTGACCACTATACTACTGAAGAAGGTTGGTTGCAAACTGAGATGTTGCTTGGTTAATGGAAGTGTTGAAATTTCTATATTATATAACCTTGATCAATAACATCCAATCTATCAGCATAACTACCAAAAACCTCCCTTCGTTTTGATCGCAAGATGAGATGACAGAAATTTCGCCCAATGAGGCCAGTAAGCGAGATGCCGTCATCTCTGGCCTCCCGAGCCGGTTCCAAGTGGGGCAGTCAACCGCCTTGACCAACCATTGCAAAAATAATTTTCATCGGCCATCTGAGGTCCGTTCCTGTGAGTCGAACATCACATTGTGTTATCAATAGTTAACAAGTATGAGTATCATCTCTCCAGGCGTTGACTGAAGTGCATCCGCACAACCGAGAAACCCGCCTCATCGAGATGAATATACTATCCAGCTTTGCGATGGCTATCCAAGCGTGCCGAGACGCACGATATAACAGGCCGTCTTTTCTTCTACATTTCGAGCTATTTGTAGCGTGATTTTATGTAGATAAGTGTGATGCGTATCTACTCTAGAGCCCTTTCTCTACTGGTATATCTGGCTCTGAGGCTTGGCAACGTATTTCCAACTATACTTTCACTGTTTTTCTGAATGCTATCTCTCTGCTTCTTTGATAATTCATGTTCGTCTGCAAAAATGCACTGCTGCGACCAGTTCAATCATCTAGAGAGAGAGCTACAATCGTAAAGGTTAACACGGTAGCCTTGGGAGATTGAGGAAGAATAACAATCGTTTATCCCAGCAGTTTCATCGCGTGGACAGCAAGATAATGAGGGGTAAACTCGATGTGATAGATGAACGAGTACTTTTTGGTTACATCTTTCCGAACATAAAAGGCGTAACTAATTGGCGTGCAATCGTAGGCTTAAGGAGTGCTATGCAGGAGGTACTACTAGTTTCCCCAAGTGCAAAAGATAGCAAGGGGATGGTTGCAGTGAGGATAGCAAGATGCATCTTGATCAAGGAAGAAAAGAGAGGCTTAAGCGAGAAAGTGTTGCAAAGGCTTCATCTTGAGATATAGTTCATCAGATAAAGGACGTTGTTTTGGATCTTAAACTAGGGTAGAGATTGAGCATGTACGTGTGTGTACAGAAGCTGGCAAGCGGGTACTGGGTACACCAGGTCAGGATGGAGATTGGGCAGCATCGGCCAAGATTTAGTTGGAGGTTGTAAAGGTAGCGATTAGCCCGTGCGTGAGTAGATGTAAGGCTGAAGTCGCAAAGATCAGGTGATGGTGTTGGGTTGGGGCGGGGCTAGGCCAAGCTTTAGTATGCGAAATACGATACATCTGACTAAGGCGCCAGAGCAATTGAATCATATAAAAGCAACTGTAGAGTGTTTGAGAGATATAGAAGCGGTTTGCGGATAGTTTGTGACCATAATGGGCCTTGCTTACCTAATTGCTCGCTTCATGGTTTTTTCTTTAGCGTTGGTAGATTCAAGGAAGCAGGATGAAAGAATATGTTTAAACATAGACCAAGGACCTTTCCAGTATATCTTGAACTATGCATCGGCATCATCTCGCTGTGGATGTGGCCTTAAAGCCCTTTGTCACGGCTGAATGGGCGAATGTGTGGCAAGAACACGTTGTTATTCCTGTGTACGTCAATGTACAAGCTGTCGATGCTGAGGAAGGCGCCTTCTCGGGTATATATGCAATGACCATTTTAACACCTGTTGTCACAAATTTAACGAAAAGGGCTGGGGAGGTTGTTGTAACTTAACATTGTTGAAGGCAGAGCATGTTCTTTGATTTGAATCGGTGTAGCTGAGGGGCCGGTCTGACTCAATTGGATTGCTACTAGAATAAAGTTTGAGAGATATTCCTGCGCTCACTTTTGTTACGCGGCCTACTACATACACCGTGCTTCATGTTTTGATAATGAGCATCGAAGAAGCATTAAAGAATTATGCTGAGAAGGACGCGAAAAGACTATCGCATGACAAGAGAAGATGTAGTCGGCCGAAAGGCAGGACGGTGCAGGCCCCCCTGCCTTATCCAATCAAGACAGGTTCCAGCACAGCCTCGTGTCCAACATTCTGGCGCGTGCATGCTTGCGCCGACAGAGACGTTATGCAACGCAACACTCTCACCACAGCTAGGATATAACGGCGAACGCACGCGCTAGCTCAGAGCACAGTCGAAGTTTACAATGCCATATCGCGAGGGAAGGTAGCAATCCAACTCTCTCGTTTGCAATCTTTCCGCCTGTTTGTTTTCAGTAACGCTTAAGCCGCGAAAGTCACGAGACACAGCCTTGTCTACGCAGACTCGGTCTACTTGCTAGGCTACAGCGTTGAGCTTCTGGTGTTTTGCACCTGCCATTCGTGCCGGCCCTGCAACCATATAACGCGATGCGTCTTCTAAAATATGAAGAACATGAAGACCTCTCTATTGTTGAGTTCGATGAGGACACAAAGCCGCCATATGCGATACTCTCCCACAGGTGGGGAGCGGAAGCGGACGAGGTAACCTTCGAAGATGTGGCAGGGAGCAGGGGCAAGAACAAGTTTGGCTATGCGAAAATTCGCCTCTGCGGGCAACAAGCACAGCGCGATGGCTTGCAGTACTTCTGGATTGATACGTGCTGCATCAACAAGGCGAACAAAGCTGAGCTGTCGCTAGCTATCCAGTCGATGTTTCGTTGGTACCGCAACGCAACGCGATGCTACGCCTACCTGTCAGATGTGTCTGTATCACATTCTGAAGTGGACCAGGGATTGAATATACCCGCGTGGGAAGCAGAATTCCGCAAAAGTGAGTGGTTTGTCCGTGGCTGGACGCTCCAAGAGCTTCTCGCACCTAGCTCAGTCGAGTTCTTCTCACGGGGATGGGAGAAGCTCGGTGACAAGATATCACTAGTGCAACAGATTCACGAGGTTACTGGCATTCCGCATTTAGCGCTACAAGGAGCTCCATTATCTCAATTCAGCATCAACGAGCGGCTGCGGTGGAATGAACACCGGCATACCACACTCCCAGAAGACAAAGTGTACTCGTTATTGGGTATCTTCGACGTTGACCTAGCCCCATGCTATGGCGAAGGTCTAGCTGGAGCGTTTAAACGAATGCATGACGACATCGATAAGACGAAACGATGCATCCAAGACTTGCGCGACACAGATCCACGTGACGATAAAAAGCGCATTGAGGACACGAAGGGCGGTTTACTAAAAGATTCGTACTGTTGGATCCTTCAAAATGATAGTTTCCGAAAATGGTACCAGAACCAGCAGAGTCGACTGTTGTGGATCAAGAGTGACCCTGGCAAGGGCAAGACGATGTTGCTCTGTGGTGTGATCGACGAGCTAAAAAACTCAATACCCACAGCCCAAAGTACAACACTGTCGTATTTTTTCTGTCAAGCAACCGACTCGCGTATTAATAGCGCTACAGCTGTGCTACGAGGGCTATTGTATATGCTCGTAAGCCAGAAGCCCTCACTTGCATTACACGTCCGCAAAAAATATGATTACGCGGATAAAAGTATGTTCGAGGATGCAAACGCGTGGATTACTCTGGCGAATGTCCTCACAGAAGTGTTGCGGGACCCGAGCTTGAATACGTACCTAATCATCGACGCTCTGGACGAGTGCGTCACTGACCTGCCAAAGTTGCTTGACTTTGTTATAGAGCAGTCTTCTGTCTGTTCACGCGTTAAGTGGATCGTCTCTAGCCGTAACTGGCCAGAGATAGAGAGACGCCTAGAGCAGACAGGTAACAAGGTTAGGTTAAGCCTCGAACTGAATGCAGCGTCTGTATCAATGGCAGTCCAAGCCTTTATCGATCAGAGAGTTTCCGGGCTTGCGCAAAAGAACAAGTACGATGAGCTGACCGAGCGCGCTGTGCTTAAACATCTGGTATCTAATGCAAACGACACCTTTCTCTGGGTAGCGCTAGTGTGTCAGCACCTTCAAGCAACGGCAAGGCGAAATGTTCTGAAGAAGCTAGAACTATTTCCACCTGGACTAGACGCCCTGTACGAACGGATGATGCAGCAAATCAACAAGACGGACGACGCTGAGCTCTGTAAACAGGTTCTATCTATAGTCGCGCTTGTGTATCGGCCGATCTCGCTCGAGGAGCTGGTGACTCTTGTGGAACCACTTGAAGAGATAGCCGACGACTCGGAATTACAAGAGATAATCGGCTATTGCGGCTCGTTTCTTACGCTACGAGGGCAGACTGTGTACTTAGTACATCAGTCAGCTAAGGACTTTCTTTTCACGAAAGCAGCTCAAGAGATTTTTCCAGCCCGGCGGGAAGCCGTTCACTACGCTATCTTTGCAAGCTCGCTCAAGGTTATGTCCAGGACCTTGAAACGGGATATCTATGGGCTTGAAGCGCCAGGCATTTATATCGACGATGTCGAGATACCTAGACCAGACCCACTCGCGGCGTTGCGTTATTCGTGTGTTCATTGGGTCGACCATCTGCGTGACTCGAACCCTAGAAATCCTGCAACCCATGCTCAATGTCTGCAAGATGGAGGCCCTGTTGATCAATTTTTGAGAAAAAAGTTTTTGTATTGGCTAGAGTCTCTCAGCCTTTGTCAAAGCATATCGAAAGGTGTAGTTTCAATGAATGAGCTACAGATGTTAGTGCAGGTGAGTCCTTAACGAATGGTCTGGGAGACATCCATCATACTGAAAATAGCTAGAGGCAAGGGGTACAGACTTCATTTAGTCAGCTTTTGTATGATACATATCGATTCGTTATGTACCATAAGCAAGCAATCGCTAGTAACCCTCTCCAGACGTATGCATCTGGGCTGTTGTTCAGTCCAAAACAGAGTATCGTGAGAAGGCTTTTCCAGCAAGAAGAGCCAAAAGGTATCACTATCAATCCTGGCATGTACGAGGGATGGAGCGCCTGTCTGCAGACGCTCGAGGGCCATAGCATTGGAGTCCACTCAGTGGCTCTCTCACACAACTCGAAGCTGTTGGCGTCAGGATCCATGGACCACACTGTCAGGATATGGAATTTAAGCAGTGGCACATGTTTGCAGACTTTTAAGCACGAAAGTGGTGTTATCTCAGTGGCCTTCTCGCACGATTCGGATCGGGTAGCATCATGTGATAAGAGGTGTGTCAAGATGTGGGACACGAGCAGCGGAGCGTGTCTACAGACCCTTCATTACGACAGTGATACTGCTATATTGGGTCTCTCTCACGACTCAAAGCGAGTGGCATCATCTAACAAGAGCACCATCAAGATATGGGACACAAGCAGCGGAATGTGTCTGCAGACGCTTGAGGACCTGCTTGATGATGACAGTGATACTGCTCAGTGTTTCAGCTTCTCTCATGACTCAACACGGCTGGTTTCATCTGATTACAAGAACGTCAAGGTATGGGATGCGAATAGCGGTACGTGTTTATTGGTGCTCAGGGGCAAAGCTCATTCTTTGGCCTTCTCGCACGACTCGACGCTGTTGGCGTTAGCGTCTTTCGACATTATCTATATATGGCATACAAGTAAGACTGAGTGCCTGCAGCAGCTGGAAGGTCACAGCGACATTATCGAATCTATAGTCTTCTCACACGACTCAACACGACTGGCGTCAGTGTCATGGGACAAGACTGTGAGGATATGGGATACCAGTAGTGGTGTATGTCTGCAGATGCTCGAGGGTCATAGAAGTATGGTCTACTCGGTGGCATTCTCGCATGACTCGACACAGGCCGTGTCAGGGTCTGCGGATGAAACGATAAAGGTATGGGATACGAGCAGCAGCACGTATCTACAGACGCCTGATAACCATATTGATTGGATCAGCTCAGTGACCTTCTCGCATGATCTAGCGAGACTAGCGTCGGCATCATTCGATCGAACCGTTAAGATATGGGATGTGAGTAACGGCGAGTGTCTACATACGCTTAAGGGTCATAGCAGCTCAGTCAGGTCAGCAGTCTTTTCACATGATTCTAGTTGGCTAGCGTCAGCGTCTCGTGGTAAGACTGTCAAGATGTGGGATACAAGAAGCGGCGCATGTATACGGACGCTCAATGGCCATGACGATGGTGTTGAGGTATTAGCCATTTCGCACGACTCGGGGCAGCTAGTGTCAGGTTCCGATGATGGGATGATCAAAATTTGGGACACCAGCACTGGCGTATGCCTACAAACGCTTAAAGGCCACAGTGACCCCATCCACTCTGTGGCCCTTTCGCATGACTCAAGGTGGCTAGTATCGGCATCTGGCGACGAAGCTATCAAAATATGGGATCTTAATAGCGGGGCATGTGTCAAGACGCTCATAGATCATAGCGATTCTGGTCATTCCGCGGCTTTCTCGTACGACTTAACGCGATTAGCTTCATCATCATGGGACGGAACTGTCAAAGTATGGGATGAGAGCAGCAGTGAGTGCCTTCTAACGCTCTACATTGGGAGGCATCTAAAACAATTGTCATTTGATCCTACTGGCGCATACCTCCTTACAGAAATTGGATTCATTGATATAAGTGCATCCATGGATTGCAGTACAGAGAATGCTACAGTCATTCAGCATCCCAAGTATATGGGCGTGGGCATAAGTATTGACGAAACATGGATCACTTATGACGGCAAGGAAATACTCTGGATACCGCCCGAGTATCGGCCTTCAAACTGGACTGTGCGTGGGAATGCAATTGGTATAGGCGTTGGATCAGGAAGAGTATGGATTTGTAGTATCGACCTTCAAAATATCTCCTAGGAATGTTTCTGAGCAAGGACGACTGCATCGTTGGTCTAGCTATCTTGTATTCTCTTTTCTCAGCTTATCTCTTAAAGAGTTGAATGTGTATCCCTCAATATATCCAGATATACTGTACTCTTGTTATATCGATATGTTAGGAAACTTCGAGAAGCCTGACAGTCGTGTCATATAACGCTAATATAGTAATCATGTTCCAGGGCTAACAGCGTTCGTGATGTCTGCTTAAGTACAACAAGTAGAAATGGGCACTAAGCACCACTTGGTAGTGAGATGAAGCAGCTTTCACGCCTCTGTTCACCTCTAAGATTTGAAGATAGCACTGGATATGCAATATTGAAATTAGATATTGAATATATAACTGACACTAGGGAGCTACTACAGTACGCTGCCTCCTATCCACAAAATCCAACCCTTCGAGTTTCGAGCTTCGACAATAGAGCTAAATGTTGTCACCGACATGTTGGAGCGGTACTCTCCGATGAACAATCTCTTGTTTCCGCAAGTGGTCTACCATTAAAGCTAGGGGTGCAAGTGCCGTCGGTGCAGCATATGTACCATGCATGTCTTTCGACAATACCTCTGCCTGCGTACATGCAGAATGTTCTAGCTGTAGCTGAGATAGTTAACGAAAAAAACCAACAATAAGGTTGTGTACAAGTGCATGGCTATACCAGGATATTAGTCTTCATCAGCCTGTAAGTAGACACTATGATTATCTTACTTTTGATTTTTTGTAGCAAGCACGAGTTCCCAAGTTCTGGATTGGAGATTTAAGTAGCGTACAGTGATTAGGACTTGATGGCTCTGATTTAACGAAAGTGAGTATGTACCGAAGGAGGTAGGTATTTACAATCTAACTTAAGCACTAGTAACTAATCAAAATTAAACCAGGGGTACGTGTATCAGACAGATCATAGCAGAATAAGCCCTATTTCAAGAGAGCTTCGGGCCTATTTGGCTGGAGCTACTACTGAGAGGGTGTAGGGAGTGCAAGACCACGATACCTACTTGGAGGTAGGATATTACCAAGCACTATAGCTGGTTGATGGGCGAGACTGGTATACAAGTGAAACATTTTGAAAAACTCTTATATATATAGTGGGTAAAGAAAGCTAACTGTATAGTCCGCAGTGGAGTGTGGTCTATATAGATAGACCACGTGACCTTTTGTCACATGAGTGAAAGGCACATGATCAGTACTGAGTACTTTGCATTCGGTACACCGTCATAATACATCTAGATTTGAAGAAGTACTTCACTGGTAAAGCTGGATCCCTGATGGTAGGTGATGGAGCTAGGGATGTTTTAAGGGTATGACGGGTTAGAGTTCAATGCTGACGCATATATGTAATATCCGTCGCAAGGTATGGACGTTGGCGGCGAAGTAACACAAACTAACGTCAAGGATCAGTAAGTGGGCCGGATCAGTTAGTGGGCCACCCCACCAAAC
>JAWDHC010000467.1:0-13952 GCA_036172615.1 Curvularia verruculosa
GAGAGAGAGAGAGAGAGTAAACGCCTCCCAATGAGCCTTGCCTTTGTCGCAACCAAATGAACAAGACGATGATGATGTGATGATGATGATGATGATGTTGATTTATGCGCCGCCCATTGCTTCCTTGCAAGTTCCGTTTGTTTTCGTTACCATATCGCTCATGTACGTGTCATAAGTATGTGTGTAAAGGGGAGAGGGGGGGTATAGTTGTGCTTTCCGTTATACCCAAATCATGCCTGGTAATACCACACTCTAGGCGGATTTAGGATGCTGCTCAGCGAGCCATTCCAAGACGCTCTCGTAGCAGAGGACAAATTGCCGTAGGCTCTGTACCATGCTGAGGCGCTGCAGACGGAAATCTTCCACAGTTTTTGCAATGAGATCAATGTCCTCATTATTGACCCAGTCGTCGTCACCATTCTTTTCTTTGTTGCTGGAATCGTTGTTGTTTTGCCTTGGGTGGTGGGCTTGTCGTTGTCGCTTAAGCATGTCCAAGACGGAATCCACAGTGCAGAATGTACCAGTACGTCCGCATCCAGCAGAGCAATGCACAATGACTGGACGTGTATTGGGCGGGTCAGGCTGGGAAGGCGAACCGCCATTGACGGAGCGCACAACGGCATCTGTTTGCTCAATCAAGCCCAGAAGGTGAGTGGGATGTGCTGGGGCGCCAAAGTCAGGCCAGTGAGAATATTGAAGCTGAGTAATCTCACGCATGCGCTCAAATGGCTCGTTGTCGTTGGAAAGAGTAAACTTGCGGACGGTGACATAGGGCTGGTCCTGGTTAGAAGGCGCAGTAGTTGCCTCGGTGGTGAAGTTGGCGAGCCGAGGCGGGTTGGTTGACCTGCGCTGACCCATGGAAGGACGAGATTGTTCCCTGTGGCGATGAATCTTGGACGGCTCCAGAGAAGCCCTGTGTTCACCCAGGCTCTTAAGGTGCAGGTGTCCGTACTTCTTGTCTGACCAGTAATTGTGCGCCTTGACCTGTCCGCCTTCTTGCTCGGCGGTTAGCATGACAATGACGCGGACATCCTGCTGCCATACAACGTTCCAAAAGTCCTTGAAGGTAGCCGGTATGGGACCCTGGGTTGCGATATAACGCTTGTTTGAATATGTGGCCTTGACATGGTTGGCATTGACATAGTCGCAGCTTCCCTCGGCTACTCCTTGAAGTTTGACACGGGTGTGTTCGTATGGCCAGATGTTGTTGTAGCGGTTCTTGGATCCCTTTTCGATGCCGGCAATCTGGATGTGTTCGGATGGGCTGTTTCCTGACGACGATGGGGCATCGTAGATGACTTGGCCAGACAAGGCCTTTTGCATTCGCTTTTGCTCGCGCTTTTCAATCTGCAGGAAGCGCTCGGCCACTGTCTTGCCCTTGTCTTGGGGTTTGGCGGCGGCTTGGAGCCACCTCGGCAGGTCCTCTTGGACTGACTGGGTTAAGCCTGCAGGCAGCTTCACAGGCATTTGGCCGACTCCGCCAATCAGGTCCATGTTTTGCCGGATGTTGCCAAAAAACGGGTTTGCCGCGTTTTGCGTCGCAGGCATGGGGCAGCCACCAATGACCGGTGCAACTGCTGGCAAATCAGAGTTGAGGCTCAGGGCGGCAGTACCAGAGGTAGGGCTTCCCGAGCCTTGTGATGTAATCCAGGATGGGAAAGTGGAAGAGAAGTCTTGGAAGCCTCCACGAATGATCAAGGTGCCACCGGACCAGCCCTCGCTGGTGAATTTTTTGAGCGTGTTGACGCAAGTGGTTGCGTCCTTGAGCTGAGAGGAATTGGCATCGTACACGATGATGTGTTTGCAGCTTCTCCAGCGTTCGAATTTTTCTCTTTGGTCGTCGTGTTTGAATGTTTCGGCAAGCTTTTGAACGTTGAAGGATGCGCGTTTGAGCAGGGTGGTGGGGATGCATAGACTCAGTGCACCAGTGATGTGAGCTTTTGCATATTGCGTCGAAACGCGGAGGTCAAGCAAAAGGACTTCTTCGACAGAGGATTGGAGAACGTTGACGACATGCTGAGGCGTTGCCATGGTCGGGCCGTTGGTGCCATTGGCATCCTCAAACGTCGCAGGCAGCGTCTCGGAGCGACTTGATCTTGAAATGTGCGAGATGCGCGACTGTGAGTAAGGCAATGACGGGCATGGTACGCGGGGTTCAGCAAACTGTGCTACAGCATCTGAGCGTCCGGGACCGTCGAAGCTGGCGGGGGAATTCCGTCGGGGTCGGTCGGGGAACAGGGCAGATTCATCGGACAGCATGCGCTTAGGGGAGCGTGGCTTGGGGGACAGGTCGTGTTCGTCGCTGGTGTCGCTCTTGTTGTCTGGTCGGTCGGGCGGGGGCATCGATTGTTGTGAATTCGACAGGTGTGGCGAGTCGAAGCTGCCGAAGAAGGAAGTCCTGGAAGCAGCCTTGAGGCCGGGCGAGGCAAAGTCGAAGCTGCCGAGGGCAAAAGCGCGGTTGTTTTCCGACTGTTTCTTAAACTGCTCAAACTCTGGATTTTGCTCAACGGGGATGACCCTGGGGGAAGCCGCGGCAGTGGAGCGGACATTTGAGTTTGGGGGACTCCAATTGCCACGGATGTGCTGGGCGGCGCTGGAGGAGAAGTGGTCGGTGTTTGTGACGGCCAGGCCAAAGTAGTTGGGAGAGGGAGTCGAGGGTTCTTTTGTTTTTTGCGAAGCGACATGGCTGGGCGTCTTTGCTACGCCATTCATGCGGGGCGTCAGAGGGGGGATTGCGCCCGACGAGTGTATTGAATTTGTTGGCCTGGTCATTGGCGTCGATGCCGAAGCGCGGGGGCGAGAAGAAGTGTGTGAGGGACCGCGTGGGCGAGGTGACAAGACAGGTGTGGACATGGCGTAGGGCCGTGCGCACGCGTCAAGGCGAGGCGAGGCGAGGGCGTGGTGGAGATGAAATAAAATAAAATAAAAACCAGTCGATCAGGGAGCAGCGGCGGGACGGGGGGCAAAGGGCATCAAGACGTGCAAGAGCAGGTGGCGCGAGAATTGGGGAATTGTCAGCGTGTTGCGAGGCAGCGGTGGGTGAAGGGGCGCTGCTGTGTAATGGCTGTGGTGGGGATTGCCGTTATGACGTAAGAGGGGGGAGAGGGGAGCGCAAGCGCGAGGCGATGCACTGGGAGCAGTCCACGCGCACACGGAGCCAGGCACACGACAGATGGACAGGCACCGGCCTCGGTTGGGAGAACCGTTTGGCCGCAGCGTTGGGGTGCGAGAAATAAAAAAAGGGCCTTTTCTTTTCTTTGTGTGTTTCGCCGGTCGAGGTAGGGCAGAAGACGGTGTAGCGCCAAGCCCCTACTACGGGCGCAAGAGTTGCAGGCAGGGCCAGAAAAGTTGGCGGGCAGCGACGACCGACGCAGGGACGCAGGGACGGGAGGCGGGCAGGTCCCGTGACCAGCGGGAGGGGGAGGGTAGGGCTGAGGGGGATAAAAAAAAGACGGCCAGGGCGGAGGGCGGAGCGTGGCAGGACGGCGATGCTGGGCGGCGGGCGGAGAAGGGCCAGAGGCTGCGAAGGGCAGAGGGCGGAGGATGAGAGCGAGGTCTGGAGAGAGGGAATCGATGTATCGGCGATCGAGCGTCTTATGGGCAATCGAGCAAAACAGGCCGTTTCCAAGGCACAGCGAGGGCGCTAGCTCGCCTGCCATTGGCCCGACAATCGCATACTAGAACCGCCCTGCTGCCCCTGTCCATTGCGACATTGCACTTTCTAGCGCCGCCAGCCAGATGCCAACGGCTGCACCGCGCTCCATGCTCCATGCTCCTTTGCTGCTCTTTGGTCCTTGGTCCTTGGTCCTTGGGTTTCTTTTCGGCACCCATCACGTCTGGCTGCATGGCCAGCTGCCTGTCCATGTACCTACGTGTACAGTACAGTACCGGCAGACCAGAGCAGACGACGGCACCGCACAGCACCACACCACATGACTGGGCCTGGGGACCACACCACCAGGGAAATGCCTGCGGGCGAGGGCAAGGTGGAGCTGCAGTGGCGTCGTCGACAAAAGAGTGGGTGCGCAGTGGCTCAGTGGCTGTCCGAGTGATGATGACGATGATGATGATGACGAGATGGACTGAAACCACTCGGGGTCCCTTTGGCTCGCGAGGGCATGGATCGGCCGACCGCAAAGGGTAGGTGGGGAGCGTGCTGGCCGCTTCACCCTTGGCCGGAAACCGTCCTTGTCGCAACCCAGACCATTCCAATTCTTCTTCCTCGATTCGACCCGTCCCAACCCACTCCACCAATCCGCCCGTCGACCACTCTGCCACTCCGCCAGACCGCCAGTTCGTCACGTCGCCCATGTCACCCGCCAATCCCAATCCCTGTTGCCACTGCTGCGCTCCTCTTCGGCCCGCCCTGCTCACGCCCACTAACCCTCGCCAAACTGCAACTGGCCCCCTCCCTCCCATGAGCGAGAAGAAAATAAAATAGTGTAAAAACAACGTGACGACATGCGAGCGAAAAAACAAACAAGAACGCACCCAAGACGCCAGGCCGGCAATGGTTGCCTGTCCTATAGCAGCCGAGAGAGAGGCTCTGCCAGTCACGACAACCTCGCCGACTCATCCATAACATGCGCGTGACATGGTCAACACCTCAACCTCACCTGCCTCTCTGCCTCCCAACCTGGCACAACCACCGGGTGCCTTGTTTGGTGGGAGAAAAACAGGGACTGATCAGCACCACCTTCTCTCACTAGCGCCTAATCCGCCATGTCTTCTCGACTTTGGCCCTTTTGGTTCGGCATACATCTCTTGCCATGACGCCTTGCCGTGTCGGGACAGCCATGATATGGTATTTTCAACATGCCCATGCAAAAGTCGCAAATTCCACTAATGTCTAATGCGCCATGGCCACGCCCATGGTCCCATGCCTCCCGCTAATAACAAAATAAGCCTCAAAAAGCAATTCAAACGCCAGGATATAATGCCTCGCATTCAACCAACAAAAGCACCCATTCCATGAGCCCACATCCCCTCCTTGGGGCCTGTCGCGTTCAAAACACCCACACCTACTCACTCGTACACACCTACACAAAACTCTTACTTGCACACCGCTACATTTCCATCCGCTCCGTCACCGGCCCTGATATGCTCGTCTTGCCGTGCTTCTTCTTCGTCTCATCGTAGCATATCAGTCCAAAGAAGCCCTCCGATGTACACGACGTGCTGCTGGCTGTCGGTACTGGGCTTGGCTTAGACTTGTGACCGTGGTCGTGGTGATGCGTCTTCTTGGGCGGATCCTCGCCATCGAGACAACCTCCAAACCACCCAGGATACTTGCACGACGACGTCGACGTCGACGTGGGCAGTGTCGAAGTCGTCGTCGCCGTCACTGAAGGCGCCGGCGCAACTGTCGTCGTATAGGTCATTGTCTTTGTTGTCGTCACTTCATCCTTGCACCCGAACCACCCGGGCGTCTTGCACGTCGACGTCGTCAGCGTTGTCGTCACCGTCGTCTTCTTTGGTGGCCGAGTCGTCGTCGATTCGTCTAGGCATCCCCACCAACCCGGCGTCTTGCACGTCTCTGTCCTGGTGCGACTCGTTTCTCGTGACGTTGATGTCGCCGTGTGTTTGGTCCTCGTCGTGCTCGTCTCCGTGCCGTTGCTCTCAAAGTATTCCCACGTGAAGCAATCCGTGCAGTCCACATACGCCTCGCACTTGGGAGGCCTGTCGTACTTTTCAATCACATCTCGAATCACCTCGACAATCTTGTGCGTGCCAATACCCATCCGCCACCCAAAATCTTTAACTGTGTCGTATACGCACTTTTGCCCAGTATGGCACGCACTCTGTAGCGCATACCCGCCAATCGTGCACACACTCGTAGCCGAATTACATGTGCCCATGTAGATTGGATCGGCTGTATGTCCAAAGTGGAAACCCCCCGTGTGCTTGCGCTGCTGAAGCGACCCTATCTGATGGCCAGGCGGTACAGGCAGGCCCAGGCGCGAGGCTGGCATGGCCTCGGGCACCGCTTCAAACGTCACGGCCGGATGTCCAAACGTCAACGAGAGGAACGACGACACGGCCCCACCCAGAGAGTGCCCTGCCATCCAAATCTCGGCATCTGGGTACAGTGCAGTCACATTGTGATACAAGTCCTGCGCCGCATAGTAGTAGCGGTTCTTGTCGCGGAGTGCAGTCACGAGGCACGTCGAGTTGCACCGGTAAGCCGACGTTTGGCAGTCGCACACCTGTCGCCACAGATATTGCCCGCCCTGACCGCAGCAGCAGCTAAAGAACAGGTTGTCGTTGATCTTGTCGTTGGTTGTCGTCTCGGATCCGTCAAACATGGCAGGCGAAGTCCCTTTCAACCCTATGACAACCGTCCGGTTCTCCGTGTCGGCAAAGATGTGTCCGCGCAAGCCGTCCGACTCCCAGCCAAAGTCCTCGGTGTAGTTGAAACCTCCACCCACATCTTGCCATTCACCAGTGTGAGGTTCTAATATGTAGGCGTTGGATGCCATGCGCGCAAAACTAAGCACCGTCTCCTTGTCCGTCACATTAGGCCCCGGAATCTCGTCCATGGTCCAGTCCTCCTCTGCAAGTTGCACAGCTCTTCCTGTCATTCTGCCCCATTCTAAAATGCCGTTGATCGTCTCTTTGCTTCGGTCTGCAAGTCTCTGTATCGTCATGGCCTCGGACTTGACGCGTAGTCGTGGCATTGGCTCGCGGTCCCTTGACTCGTCTTCCGTGGCCATCCAAACGGCCGCCTGTTCCGGCACATCGAGCCGCCTGTGCAATTCGGGATACTTGTAGGTTCCATGGTGGAAAATATGGCGAAGAGAAAACTCCTTGTCCGTATTGTGAGTGCTAGGTGGGAGAGGGAGTGGCGGCAACATGGGCACATCTGGGGCGCTACTGCCGCATGCCGCCAAGAGGAAGATCAGGAACGAAGCCGCAATGCGTGATGTAGAAGTACATGACGGGCGTTGTCGCATGTTGTAACAAAGTGATGGTAACTAAAGACTGCAGCCGAGAATGAAGAATGAAAAGGAAAGTTTATGAAACGCGCGATAGCTCGGAGCAGGGGAGCTGCGGCTGTCCCCTATGCAAGCACAAGCATTCTATGACGATCCATGGTTCACTTGACCCCAGACGCGCGCGCCACTTGCATGCCATTTGGACGCTACTTGCACGTGCGGGGTGGGAAATCGATAGTAGCAAGGGAAAGCTCCAGATAGCTTCAACACCCCCACCCCTATCGCACACGCCAATCACAACGCTAATCCGCCAAACCTCACTACGGCTGCTCGTCACTTCTCCCCTCCTTCTTTTCCCGCCCGCTACAGTGATACCCCGTCATTTTGCATGTCTTGGTCGTCTCGTCGCATCAGGATCCAGACGCCGCTCGGTGCTCGCGGAAGTGCCGCCGCATGACGTGAGCGTATATGTAGTCGACACAAGTTTCACCATCTTTCCCTTTCGATGCCGGCACACGACACACGTCGATTCCCCTGATATATCTTGAACAATATATGCTACTCCTGTCGCTGTCATCATGACCGACCGTCCCAAGAATCTCCACCCTTCGCGTTCTTTCACCCGTCTGGAAACTGCCCAAAAAAGCCCGCTATCCCGAAGTCGCTCCAGCACACTGCAAGGAACACACTCGCCAGATATGCTGGATCCGCTCAAGGCTGCCGTACTGCCAGAGGAAGATGAATCCACCGACGGCGACGTGTTTGCGAAGAAAGCCGAGGATGAAGAGGAAGACGGTCAAGACTCCAAGACACCAGACACATTCGAGGAGCTGCCTATAGAGATTCGCAGCTTGACTGAGAGGTACTCAATGGTGTCTGTATGCTTCGAATGGGCTTCTGACGCGCTCGTAGATTTCTTGAGTCCCTGACCGCCAAAGTACATCCCACCCCGCTGTCCGCCGATGCCCTCGCCGAGCTCTTCCAGGACTTCTACGGTCGTGCCTCTTCCAAAATAAACACACACATAGCAACGCTATCAGCCCGGCTGACAAGTGAATCCTTTGTCGCCGATTCGAAAAAGAATGCCGCGCCATCGAGCAAACCCAGCTCCATACGCAAGGGGAGTGATCAATCAGGGGAACAGCAAATGCTCAGTGCAACCGAAATGGCTGACCGCAAAAAAGCACGAAAAGCGCTCGAGGTCAAGCGGTTGGCCCTTGAGGAGGCTGTAGAGCGGGCCGTATGTGAAAAGGTCTACGAAAAGATATGGCGGCACAGGAGTACTGATGACGAGGAGAGAGACCACAAACTCCGGTCAAGAACAGCAGCTCTCTCGCTCGTGGGTATCGGCCTGCAGGAGCTCCTGATGACTGGCGAGGAATTGACAGAGGAAGAGCGCCAGAAAGCAAAAGAAAAGGAACCCGAGATTCGAGAGTACCTGTCTGCCGCGCGCGAAGACTTGCTTAAAATGAACGACGAAAAGTACCCCCTCGGCAAAGTACAGCATCTAACTGCTACGCACAAATCCATTGTCGAAGCACTGTCCAAGATCTTTCCTGCCACTTCGTCTGCAGATGAAATCCTGCCAACCCTCATCTATGCGCTCATCACCATGCCTCCCGTTCACCTGAACGTTATTAGTGACTTGAACTTTATCCACCGCTTCCGTGCCTCGAGTCGCATGGATGGCGAAACGGCCTATTGTTTGGTCAATCTGGAGGCAGCCATCTCATTCCTAGAAACCGTTGACCTTTCCTCGCTACGTTCCGAAGAGGCTGCTTCGGGGAAGCCCGAGTCAAGACCTGGGACGCCTAAATCAGAGATAACGCCTATGCCCTTGGGTCTGTCAGATGCTCCAGATCTCATTCAAACACCCGCAACCCCAACCAGCAAAGCCGCACCTAAGGAACCATCAAGTCCCACAACAACCAAAGCCCAGCGCCGTTTAAGCAATCTCATACAAACACAGACCAACAAGATCGAGGCTGCATCTGATGCTGTGCGCGACTCAATTTTAGACTCTGCGGATCAAGCCCTTGGGAGGATCAACAACACTCTTGATACAAGCTTCAAATTCTTCTTCGGTGGTCTCAAAGAAAAGAACCCCAACAGTCCTATGCAAGCACAGCCAGAACTTCCCAAGACGTTGGAAGATGCCAGGAAGCTTGTCAATTCTCCCACTCGCGTGGATGGTGATGATGATAATCTGAGCATCAGCGGTTCGACCCAAGGCGAGGAGGCACCGGAGAACATTGGCAGAGGGCTGGATGCAAAGATGGCTGATATATTTGGCGGCAAGAGACAAATTAGAGATCGCAGTGCCGACTCCGCTAGATCGGGCGGTAGCAGCGGACGACGAGTCACTTTTACGTCTACACCAAGCGCAGAAGAGAAGACACCCGCGCCCGCACCAATCAAGACGGAACCTCCGCCACCAAACAACATTTCCGCCGTTGACTCCCTTCGCAACATGGGCAACAATTTCAACCCTCTGAACCGTTTCTCCAGCATGAATGTATTGCCCCGTTTTGCGCGTGCCGTCAGCAGCAGTAGCACGCCTGTTGTCTCTTCGCCAAGCCAGGAAACGCCAAAGACATGTCCTTCCCCCGAACCACTCAGTCGGACATCAACGGCAGAAATGCCTGCGCCAGACGAAAAGGGAGCAAAGGCAATTGCTGCTTTGGATCAATTGAAGAAGACCCCACCGCCTGTGAAGCGCTTCCTTGAAGCCAAAGACGCACAGGATTTGAGGCTAAAGGAAGTAGATGAGTTGCTGAAGGAGTATCAAAGACTAGCCGGGGCATTGAGGACGGCAATCAATCATTGAGTATTATCTGTCGTTGGTTATTGTATCCAGCTAGAAAAGTTTAGACGGTTCCATTTATAGACATGTTGACCCCCGCTGTTAGGTACGGCGGGAGATGTAAGAGAGAGACACACAGCATATTAGATGCGTGACCATCAAGACTATTTTCACCAACTCGCTACCATGATTTCCTTGCATCGTTTGAAATTTTCCTCCCACATTTTGTTACTTGATAAATCTCAAATACAACAGTGTTCATGATTTTGAAAACCTTTCGACCATCGGTCAAACCGGGGGTTACCAAGTTGGGAAGGGGCAACAATGTGCACGGACATGTAAACAATCTACCACAACACCAGGTCAGCCTTTCCAAGCGCTCTCCACCCTGCTGCACTAACCACCCACAGGCTCGACAGTCCCAGTCGCAGATATGGAAGAACCAATGCCCACTATGTCGCCAGAAAAGTCAAACACGTACTCGGATTCGATAGTCATCGACGACGACATCGACATGGCCTTCCACGACCCGCCCTCCTCTCCCTTTGTTGCACAGATTGGCGATGACGACCGCGAAAATGTTGCGCCAGACGCAGCATACACACCTGTCAAGCCGCTGGTCGACTTGGATACCAATGTTCCTCAATCTGCCTTCAAGGTTTCACCAGAGAAAAAATCTGTGCTCAGAGAGCGTACAAGTCCAACGAAGACTTCGCCAGTGAAGAACCTGATGGATGATTTCGAGGGTGTCGGGCGCAGCCCCAGTGCGGCAAGCCCCAAGACCAGTGTCTCTCCTGTCAAAGAAGCCGCTGCAGAGCGGACTGGCTCACCGATGACCAGTGCCTCTCGCAAAAGCCGGTCGCCATCGAAATCCTTCCACACCTCGTCGCCCGAGACAGTACAACGCAAGCCGTCATTGGCAGACCAAGTCCCAGAGATATCCGTTACCCCATCAAAACGACCGGCTTCTTCTCCCCTCAAGGCGCGCGTGTTGCGCGACAATGAAGGTCTGACAGCCGCAATGAACTTCATGGAGATGCACAAGGAAAGCAGTGCAAGCGTTAAGAGACAAAGCCACCTGAACACTGATTTCGATCTTGACTCGGGCTTGGACGGCACAGACATGCATCCCGATGGCCCAGACGCTACTTCGCTGGACATGGACGACACGTGCTTCAGCACATTCTCCGAGATGCCAGGAATCGACATGACCAAATTTGCGGCTCTTAGAAACAGCCCAACAAAGCCAGATGCGCTGGATGTGCGTATATCATACACAGAGTCACTGAGGTGCAATACTAACAGAGCTTACAGGCTACACCACGCCCTCGCGCTCAGATGACACCTTCGACCGTTCGCCGTACTGAACAGACACCCAGTCCCACGCCACGCCGAACATACAAAGACAACGATACTACAAATTTGCTCTTGGACTTTACTGCTCAAATCGAGTCCTTTTCGAGCTCCCGCAGTGGATCCTCGGGCCGCTCACAAACATCACCCAGCAAGTCTAGCAAGGAGCCAAGCCTCCGGTCCTATTATCAAAATCAACGATCGCCTGCCAAAGGTGGATCAAATGTGCCTGCAACACCAAACCAGGGCCGACAAATGCTTAATCTCTTGGATTTTGAGTTGCCTCCGCCGCCAACACCCCGATCTCTGCCGACGGTGACGATCAGGGAGTTGGAGTCTGTCAAGTCTCAATTCCAGTCTCAGATATCATCCCTCACTGCCAGCCTATCAGGGAAGGAAGCCGAGATTGAGGCACTTTCCAGGGCCATTTCTGATGCTGAGCGCCGTGTGGGCGAAGCACAAGAAACCGTGCGTGAGGAGCGTTCTGCTCGCGAGTATGCCGAGACTCAGATGGTAGACTGGAAGTCCAAAGGCGAAGAGGTTCAGAGGCTCCTGCAGGATGTCCAAGCTGAGATGGCGCGCAACGACGCCGAGCGCGAGGAGTTGTATGCCAGATTGGCCGAGGCTGAGAAGCGCGCTGAAGACGCCGAGAACCGATCGTCTGAGTTGGAGACGAAGGTGATTGAAGCTGAAAGCAAAAACGTGGATATGACGACATTTATCAGCAGCGATGAGGCCGGCGATAAGAAGATCTACTCTGAACTGGAATGCCAGGCTGCCATTGCCGAGAAGGTCAATGAAGTGGCCCGCGATCTTCACACGGCTTACAAGGCCAAGCATGAAAAGAAAATCAAGGCACTCAAGGACAACTACCAGCGGAAGGCTGATGAACGGTGCCAAGAGCTCAAGCAGCAGATTGCTGGACTTGAACGCCAAGTCGAAACAGCAGAGAAGAAGCGCGATAGCACTTTGACCAAGAATGTTTCCGGAGAACAAGATGGCGACGAAGGCCAAGGATCGCCGGCTAAATCTACACGGAATGCAGAAGACGCGCAGATGCTCGAGGCACAGAGAGCCGAGATTGAAAACCTCAAGGCCAAACTCGCTGGTCTGCAGTCTGAGCTCCAGTCGCTTCGCAAGTCACACGATGCTCTTGTTGAAGATTTGGAGGCGGAGAGGGTTGAAAAGGGTGAATTGGTAGCAGCCGCGGAACAAATGCTGTCCATGTGCGGAGAGAAGATGGAGGAACTACAACAAGAAGACTTGCGTCGGTCACGAATGAGCTCGGAACCACGGGCTGTACCTCAGCAGCAACAACAACAACAACAACAACAACAACAAGAACAACAACAAGCACCAGCACCAGCACCAGCAGCTGCGCCCCAGCAGCAATCCGCTTATCAGCAGCAGCGAGCGCCCCCACAGCAACAAGCCATGCGTAACACGGGCTTCCTTGCTGGAGCCCCACCACGAGGGGGAGTAGGACTTGGAAATGGACAGGCAACAAGCAGTAAAATAGGAGGCATGCACGAGCGTAACGGCAGCAGCAGCAGCAATGTGGGCAAGCCATCTGGGCTGCGTGCTCCCGGGGGAGGACTCAAGTACCAAGCCGCGAGTGGACTGAACCGCAGCACGAGCGGGAGCAAGAGCCGGCTCATGTCGAACATTGAGCGCATGGGAGGTGGAAAGGAGTAGAGTGTCTGGGCAGCTCGTAGTGCCGGTCTTGTTGCTGTTGATGCTTCAAGAAGTGATGACGATGATGATGATGATGTTGTTGTTGTTGTTGTCTTTGTTGGTGATGGTGGTGGTAGCAGTGCTGCTACTATTACTATTACTACTAGTCTCGACAAGTCTGGATACGAGAGGATTGGTTTGGCTAGGTTTGGCCATGGTGGACGACGACGGTGATGACGGTGATGACGGTGTAGTGTATTGAACATCTTTCTGGGCTGGATTTGGGATCGTCTTCTTTTCCTTCTTCTCCTGCGTCTTCTGCTAGGGTTTGTTTGTTTTAAACTGGGTGGAGGGGCAGGGCAAAGATACGACATCATGTGGGTGGAACATACAAAAAGACACATGGGCATTGTTGCTTGCCTTTGGGACTTTTGCGGACGAGTCGTGACACGGATGCATATCATGGTGTCTTTTTGTCTAGAATAGGAGGGGAATGGGGTCGTTTTGTATTGGAGTTTTGGGATTGAGATTATTTTCCTCTACTCTTTTGTTGAGAGGGGTGTGTAAAATTATTATCTTGTTCTTTCTTCTTCATGTCGGCCTGTGTCTTTTATACTTAGTTGCCGTGTGATGGTGATGGTGTATATATATATATATGTGTGTGTAGGTGTATGTCTACAAACATTTTACGCAATGACTTACAACAGCAATAGTACCTGTTTCCCATCTTTTCTCACATTGCCTCATAAACTTCTTCGCTTTCTTTCTTTTTATTATTTTCTTTGTATGTACATACATGCATATTTGCCTACGACTACCAGCATCACGACACTCATGTCGATTTCCCCATTTTTATTTTTATTTTGATTCAAGTCTCCCGCTGATAATCTCTCGACCAGGTGGTAAAATACATAGGATATATAGTTTGGATACGAGGAGCATCCATGTTCTTAGTTGACTAGGAGAGTAGGGTATTATAGTTAGGCATGTACGTGTGTAGGTAGGTATGTAACCGGTAGAGTGCAATCTTAGCCATGTCATGTCGGGTATTTTCTTTGTTCTCAATCATTTATTTGTTGCAAAGTCGGACCGAAGACGGAAGAAGTGTACTGAAGTATATATTTGGACGGCGGAGGATGTGTGTGTGTGTGTGTGTGTGTGTGTGTGTGTGTGTGTGTGTGTGTGTG
>JAWDHC010000468.1:0-13904 GCA_036172615.1 Curvularia verruculosa
CCCACCCACCCCTTCAATCCCACCTCACAAACGACGCCCATCGCCTTGCCCACCGCCTCGCTCCCGATCGTGAAACCCTCCCGGGACCCGGTCCTCCGCCTGGAACTGCGCGATCTGAGTTCGGATGGCGCCCGCGCATTCCTACGCCTGCTGCACGCCTCGGACGCCCTCTCGCACGCCGTAAGCACCGTCCTCACCCACCTGTACCATGGATTGCCCGCGTCCAGCATCCCAGGCACGCGCTCGGTCACGCTGGTCTTGCGCGCCATGGACGGTGTAGCCTACACGACGGGCCTCGAGCTCGATGGCGACCACAAGGAAATCCATTTCAATACATCCTACATCTCGTCTGTGTCGGAGACACGCCAAAAGGAAGAAATGGTTGGTGTGCTGATACACGAGATGGGTAAGTATTTCATAGTTTTGTTTTTGTTTTTTATTCTTTTTTCTATTGAACTGCAATCTGACATCACTCAAGTGCATTGTTGGCAGCATGATGGGCTGGGGACTGCGCCTTCGGGGTTGGTAGAGGGCGTGGCGGATTGGGTGAGGTTGAAGGCGGGATATGCGCCGCCGCATTGGAAGAGGAGGACGGATTGTGACTGGGATGCAGGCTATGAGCGGACGGGGTATTTCCTCGAGTGGTTGGAGAAGGTGCATGGAGAGGATGTGGTGAGGAGGATTAACGAGGCGTTGAGGGCGTGTAAATATGAAGAGAAGAAGGTGTGGCGGGAGTGCTGTGGGAAGGAGATTAAGGAGTTGTGGAAGGAATATAAGAAGTGTTGGAGGAGGAGGAGGAGGAGAAGAAGAAGAAGAAGAAGAATGAGGAGGAGACTAGCTAGGTCCTGGGTTATGGCCAGTGTTGGGTTTGAAAATGATTGAGTTACCCCGATCGTATTAACATCATGGCAGTCGATGTGCTACTCCCACAGAGATATCTAAGATATAGATTTAAAATTGCAATGCCGTTCCATAGACTGGCCATGTACTACAAGCTGTGTCCTGCATATTTCTCAAGCAACCCTTTGTCGTATCCTATTTTATTGCTATATCTTAGTACACCTCAGTCGATCTATTGCCGACCGGTGAAACCTCCAGACGGTGGTACTGGCTGCCCTTGAGTTCCTATGTCCTCCACTCCACTGCTGCCTGTTCTGTCAGTAGGCTTGGTTTCCGTGGTAGGTTCCTTGGGCTCTCCCAGGCCATCTGGCTTTGGCGGGGATTTGGTGCCTGGGCCACCGCGCTTCTGCCAGTCAAGCCATGAGCCACGGTATTCACCAACGTTTGTATACCTATCACCTGTTAGTTTTACCGGGCTTGAATCTGGTTTCGCCATGCCTCTTTGTATCCACCTGGCATTTCATAAAAGAATGGACTTACCCGGCTTGTCTCGCGATGCCTGCCGCCGCCGAACTCCGAACTCCTGCCTTGCAGAAAAACACCACCTCCTTGCCTTTGGGTGGCTTCTGAAATCCAAAGCGATCCTCAAAGTCCTCCTCGCTTAGTAATAGCGCATCTGGCTGGGATGTGACGGGGATGTTGATGGATGTCGGAATGGTGTTGGCCTCGAACTCGTGGGGTTCGCGCACGTCAATAAGAAGGCGAGAGTCAGAAGGGTGTTCAAGGATATGTAAGACCTTGTCATGTTAGGACGTTCCAATGGCCAGAGAGAAAATAACATACATCTTCAAACTGGTAGACTTTGTTCAGGTTGGTTGGCTTTTGCGAATGCCGTCTCTTTTGCGCAGGCGCGACTTGCAGCCTTGGTGCGCCCCCTGATACAGCTGCCCCATTTCGTGAAGTACATGTGTTTTGTTGTCGCGACGCAAGGCCGAATGCTCGTACAGCGTTGAAGCCCAATCGCGGAGTCTGTCGTGCAACAATCGGTGCATTTGTGTGAGCACCAAAGAGGTGAAGCGCGCGTTTGGAAGCCATTGCTGCAATACAGTGGGAAATACCTGGCGAAAGCCTTCGTGTAAAGGCGGCACTTTCAGCTCGAATAACTGAGGTGTGCGACGTGTTCGGCGAGTAGAGATATCTGACAATGCCACTGGAAGCTCGTGCTCGGATGAAGCATATGTATTATTGCCGACGTCACTCTTTGCGAACGTCAGGCCCCACCGCCCACGCTAAGCCTGATGATGGCGCTATCATCTTTGAATGCATGTAATCAAGTTCTGAAAACCAACAATTGCGCTGGCTTATTGAACTCGGTAAATGGTTGGAAAAGACGTATTTGATAAGAGGTGAGTAGATATTCATATTATCTATATATAGTTACATACAAAACTTAACATATCAATTCTACATAATTGCCCTGCTCTGCATGAGTACCATCCCGTGACGCCAGCACAGTGTTAAAACCAATGGGGTATTAGACATATGAAATGGTGATATTATCCAGAGTAAGAAACAACAAAAAAATACGGGACGTTTACCATAGAACAACTGAGAATACGGTCAGGCCTCATCATTACGCTCAACGTCCAAACCACGTAGCTTCTGCGATAGCAAACCCGCACTGGGAGGGCTGTTTGGACTGCTGATAGGAGAGAATGCGTTGCCACCATAGCCAACATCACCTTTGTTGAGCTTCTCAAACACACCGTCGGCTTGATTGGCCAAGCTGTTCACGCCAGATCTCGGGGATGTGACTGGGGTTTTGAAAGGACTTTTCGGGTCCACATCCATGTGGTCGCGCGAGACGGGCCGTGACTCAATGGAAGCTAGTCGGCTGAAATTAAAAGGTATAGGCTGCAAATCCGACATAGGCGAGTTGAAGCTGTTCGACACAGACGAGTTTGTAGTACCACCAGTGAACTTGACAGCTATGGGAGGTAACGGCGCGTGATGCCTCAGACCATCGAGCTGATCGTACGCGTGCTGTGAGTAGGGACGCGGCCATCCAGCACTACGTCGACGCAAGTCTCCTTCGCTAGTGGGCTGAGCACCAACAGATGGGATCTTTTGTGACGCTAGTGAGTCGCGTGTTGGCTTGTAGGTACTGTATCTGGGCTCTGGTTGTTGAATCTCGTTTCTCAGTTTTTCTTTTCCATCAGGCACCCTGTTGGCAAAGACGACGCGTATGCTTTTGTAAAGGTAGTATCGGCCCTTTGACGGACAACAAATGTGTAGATGAATCAAATAACGCAGAATGGGACGATCGTTGGGGTCATCCGAACCGCTGAGAGCAGCTTCTGGCCGATCGGTACCCAGGTTCTTCCGCGAAGAAGCAGGCATGTCTATTATGGGCCCAGCGGAGTAACTGCGTTGCCGAACAAACGTTTTCTGGCCTGGCTCCATGTCTGACACGTCGTACGGGACTAGAAATAATTTTACTGCCGTCTTATTCGGGTTCTTTAGAACAATTTGAAGTTGGCCCTGGGGCGGGATGCGATAACAACCTCCAGGAGGAGCCTTTGGTGATGTAGATCGTCGCTTTTTCTTTTCTCTCCTGCGAAGCTCTCCTTTTGCATCCTGCGCGTTCTCTTCGTCGCCAAGCTGTATCCGGAAGTCGAGGTCATCTTGATCTGGAGCGGGCACAGCGTGCCGTCGCTTGCGTTTGCCAGGTTCGTTGCTTTCATCGGGCGCTGGTAATGAATTTTCCAGATCGATCAGACCAACATAAGGACTTGGCTCATTGTCTGAGATTCTGCCGTTTCCTGTATTGTAGCTATAAAAAACTGCTGGAAAAGGAATTGTGACATGAGGCGGACACTTGAGACTTGACTTGCACTGCCCTCTTCCGAGAACGCCAATTTTAGCGACAAAATCGAGAGGCCGTGATGGGGTAGTAGACATGCGTCCTCGTAGTATTGACTCTTCGTATGACCCTACCATGGGTGCGTGTTGAAGTGGAGACGCCTCTGATGAAAAGGAAGGCCGCCGTGGATTGAGGTAGGGAGTTTGCGAAAAGGACTGGGGTTCTGAATGATTAAATGTCGATGATCGCCGGGGCTGATGTGCCTGGTATGGTATCGAGCTGCTGTAGCGCAGGTGACGAGCAGCGGGCGTTCCGGTAGCAGAGCGTACCATCTGGGTGGGCTGGTAGCCATGGAAAGACGTAGGAGAGTAGGTGTGTCGGCGGCTGCTTCTACTAGGGCTTGGAGAAGCCTGTCGCGAGCTTGGGTTCGAAGAGAAATCCAGGTCGGTATTATTTGCCTGTTGCACAAGCGGACTTGTCGGAGGCAAAAGTGTAAATGAACTGAGTGACGACCGTGATGTTGCCCGTGAGCGTGGGGCTATGCGATTGTCGTTGTTGCGTGGCTCAGCATATGAGACGTCATGACGATTTGAATGGTACGCAGCGGATGGAAAAGAAGGATCCCAGGGTACCACTGGGGATGTGGCCAAAAAGTTGGAAGATGAGACATCCTCGCGAAAAGTGCGCCCTACTCTTTTCTCTCTAAAGTCTCCAGAGTGCAGTGCCGAGCGGGGGCGCTCGATTTCCAGACCTGCCGCTGCATGGTCTCGAACGTGTTCGGAGAAGGCAGTATGTGAGAGCTGTAACTCGGCGGAAGGAGCAAGAGATGTCTTTGGGCAGTCGTGGTCGTTTGTGATGTCACCCTGGAAAGTAAGTCAGCAAACTGTTGCGGTGGATGGGGGCATAGTGATTGTCTTTGTTTTTGGGCAGTGGGATACTTACACCTTGCCATTGCACGCATGAGGGGCTGTTTGTCCTCTTGATCCTTTCCATCCACTCTTTCCGACCAAAGACGGACGACTTGCGCGTTTGGCTAGGAGACTCGGGATCTGGGTCGAGCGACGATGCGCTGGCTGCGGGACCTTGTTCCTGCAGAGTGCAGTTCCAGCGCGCGTGCGGAGCAGAATCCGTGGGTCCTACTGCCTGGAGGCTGGCCGTCAATGGTTGAGGCACGTTTGGTGGCGCCCGCGGGCTGTCACTGGGCTCATGAAATATGGGCATGGCTGAAGCAGATGGTGGCAATGGACGGCATAGGAGCGAGTGGCGAGCAAGTCAAGGCACACCGAGAGAATTGCGCAGACGCGTGGAGAGAGTGGAAGCACGAGGATAAGGAATCGCAGCGATGGTGGGAGGGTGAGGTTGGAGTGGTTGGAGCACCTGCTGGCCCGGCGAGATGGTATGAGTAAGAGATTCCAGTTTAACCCGGGTGCGCTGGCTCCAGTCGCAGCCTCATGGCACCGTCATGCTGCCCGGTTTTGCGACAGACAGACAGACGACGGTATCGAGTCGAGGGTGCGGAGAGAGGGGCGCAGGATAAGGGCGGATGACGCGCTGCCATGTACTATGTCCCGAGTTTCCTAATCGCTGCTGATAAAGTCGATGGTGCCACCGCCCGCCCGCTGAGACGCTACCAATGTAAGCAAGTATGTACGGGATTCAGTCACACGACGAGAAAAAAGAAACCGCTTTTCCGGGCATTGCTGGCTGCACGTGCCGTCGATGTGACGAGTGTGTGTGTGACGGGCGCTTGGAGAGAAGGGGGGCACGGCCATGCACATGTGTGTATGCATGCATGTCTGTATGTATGTAGGATGGATTACTCTTGACAGGCTGATTCCCCTCCCTCCCCGCCGCGATAATGCGATAATGCGATACGAAGATTCTGGGCCGGTTCCGCTTTGCCAAGCCCGCCGCTCCTCCGCGGCCTCGTGTGCTTCTCCCATCCTAGCGCTGTTTGTCCAAACTTTTGCGACACCACGACAACTGGCGCAATGGCAGTCAAACGACCACACGACGGCGACGCCTCCTCGGCTGCAAAGAAGCACAAGAAGAATGCTTTCGACATCGGGCCTGCCAACCTGCCCGACGGCACGCATCGAAGAAAAAGTAAGCTTCGCCCTGTTCGAACTCTTGTCGCAGACCAGACACGTGCACCATCATTCAATGTCTGCCTATGAAATGCACTAAAGATACCTCTGCGGACTATCTGGACCCCGCTAATTGCGAGTCTAGTCGAAAAAATCAAGAAGAGCCTCATCCAAAAGGCAAAGATCAAGAAACAATACGCCAAGCTGAAAGCAAGAGAAGAGAAGGAAGGCGCCACTGCGCCCAAGTCCGTATACGACCGCAACCCTAGCGACGACAATGCCAACCAACAGTCTCTCGAGTCTGCTCCCGAGCCTACGCTAGAGCCACACCCCGACCGTGTTGCCATGCTCGACCAAAACTCGCCTGAACCAGACCGCCAGCAGAGTTTCCAGCGGCGCCAGCCACGGCGGCGCCCCCAGCCCTTTCAGAAAGAGAGTGAATTAGCCCAAAAGAAAAGAGACGAGGCCGAGGCACGCCGCAAGGCACGTGAAGAGGTAGAAAAAGAGCGTGCAAACAAGGCCGCTGAGCGAGAGCGCTTCAGAAAAACAATGGCAAGAGCAAGAGGGGGTCCAAATGGACAGAGAAAGCTGGGTCGCGAGAGTACCGTTCTGCTTGCCAGAGCACAAAGGCTCATGGGTAAAACCTGACATCTGTAGCCCAAGTCTGGGTGCAGTCGACTATATGCGATTGCTGCTGCCACATGTTGCATACTCAGCCTTGCCTTCAACCCTAACAACAAGGAGCTATTCTGCTCAAAGGTGGGACAGCCTCGTTGCGAGGAACAGTAGGGACCCGAGCGTGGCACAAGGCAGGCTATCCTAGTCATCCACATCCCGTAACGGTTACCGTAAGTGTCAAAGATAGAAAGATAGCACCGATATCGTCTTTGAAACAGATTCGCATTGTCTGTTCGGTCACTTCTCCCACAATCGAGGCGTGTGGATTGGTCGTCAACCTCGCTCTCTAGACTCTCCAGAGTATAGGACAGAGGCTCTTTGTACGCGGTGTCACCCAATCCAACACTGTAATGTACGGCTAGCCTTGGTCGCCAAATTATCAGCCTGTGCGCTGTCACGACATAGAATGAATATCAAAATCTATGAGCATAAGACTTCCCCGTGCAGATGCACTGCGACGCAACTAAAACCCCGCCATAGCTTGTTTCGGTCATTCTGGAGGCCATGCAGGGACTGTCGGTGCGATGCCAATACTGAGTTTTTGACTGGTTCCCGTGATACGCACCAAGTCAAGATGGCGCATGGGCGCATAGTGATCGACTGTCGACCATGGCAGCGCGCCGTTGAACTGCTCCACCAGCTGATCCTGTTGATGCTCCTTGTCCCTGTCGACGTACCATAGCTCGCACCTCGGACTCTAGTAAAACCGATGCACTGTTCAACATCCTTGAGCTCGCTCTCAAGGGCCTTCTCATTGCGAGCAACAATACTATAGTATACTCTTCCTTCACGACGTCATCTTGCCATGTTGTGTGCAGGCCAATTGCAATCTTCTTCATGGACAAGGATTCAACGGCATCAAACAGTAGCCTGCGCATGGGCAACTGCCAAGTAGCGCACCAGACATACGCCCTTCCACGAAAGCCCTGGCCGCTGTGGGCACGGCTTGTAGAGCAATAAGCTCATTCTCACCGGCAGCTAAAGTTGTGATGTTCCTCGGTTCGTCTAGCGGTGAATAACCCATGCAACTCTTCCTTACAGGCCACCAACCCTTTCTAGAAGTTCCCAGGGGCTGTACACTCACCCAAAGTTGCCTGCCGAAGCATGCGTTAGCACCATGCGCACGCGTCATGATGGGCAAGCCCCCCTTCCCGCTACAAGGGTAATCTATCATCGAACAGTTTCAACATGACTACCTAGTAAACGCACTCACTAGCCAAATACGGGAGCCGCTTGGAACAGCACATGTTAGCCAGGCACTTCGTCGCTATCCAGCTCCGCCCACCCTCCGCTGTACCCAAGTAGCTGGCCTGCCAAGACTGTGGCCATCATTAGACTGCCTGCACCTTAAAACCGGGGCAAGTCCTTCACCATGTAAGGTCAGATACATTCGGCCATTACAATTTGCTATGAATCTATGTTTCTGCTGTCAAGTTCTTGAACTCTGACGTCGACTGTTTTTACCAAGGCACACTCTATACTTTCGTCCAATCCTTTCGCTTCGGTGTGTCTCATTTCGCCCAAGTCACCCCACAAAACGTGTCGAGACTTGATCTCTTGAGGCACCAATGGAACCTTATATCAACCCTCCCAGGAAATGGTCTCCATTAGAAGACCAAAAGCTACGAGAGGGCGTTGAAGCTCAATGTAGGTTTCAACTTTTTTTTTCCTGTACCACAAGTTCATATCACTCCGTGGTTAGAAAGTCTGAATTTTGCGCCTACAGTTTCGACCAGTAGCTGACTGTTGCAGTGAGAGAAGGAGAAGTTAAAGACTGGTATTTTTTGGCTACAAAAACCAGAACTCCCTGTCTGACTTGCTACACAGGTGCAAAATCGCGGACAGCCTTCCTGGACGAACAAACAAAGACTGTCGAAAAAGATGGCACAATTCAGTAGCAGGAGGCCTCAAGAAGGGGCAGTGGTCGAAGAGCGAAGATGATCTGCTCTCAAGAGGAGTTGAAGAATATGGCCAAAGGTGGGATTCCATGGTCGGAGCAACTATGCCGGGGGGCTGACAGATGATCATCAGATGGACAGTAGTGGCAAGCTGCGTGGGAACAAGAAGCGCAGACCGTATGTATTTCTGCGCTCTGAAAATGTCTTATATTACTGACAAGTCAACAGAATGTGCAAAGCGGTGGCAACAGTCCCTTGACCCAGCCCTAGACCGTAGTGAGTGGCACGACAACGATGTCAGTCTACAACACTCCGAGTTATCTTTTTTGGTTATTCCTATGTGCTGACTTGTTTCTTTAGGACAATGAGCTCATTGATGCGGTTCAGCGGCTCGGGCGTCATTGGAAAGATATCCAGCGAGAGCATTTCCCAGGAAGATCTAAAAATGATATCAAGAATCGGTGGGCTACTTGTAGACAGATTTGAGGCGTTGCACTAACAATATACAGCTACACAGTCCTTGTAAGGCGATATCAAAACCAAGGCATCACTCTTGCAAACGCTCCAAGCTCTCCATCCGATTGCAGCACGCCAGCTCCGATGGCAAGCTACGCCGAAGACGACAGTTACCTCTCCCCTACTTCTGCAATGTATGATTCTTTACTACAGCCATCGTCACGGGGAGAGGATCGCCCTTCGTGGTCAAATTTTAACAACGACGCCTGCTCAACATGGTCATCTCCACAAGCATACTCCATTCCCACACCCACATCTGTGCCCAATCCACACATCCATCAACCCTTAACCGCTATGTCTCAACACGGATATGCTCAGCCACCACTAATACTATGCTCGAATGCGCCTCCGTTATGGAATCAAACGACCGCGTACATGCATCCTCCATCACCCTCGCTACACACCGGCGCGTCCGCGAGTTATTCCGCCTACGGCTGTAACAGCTATCTAGTTGATCAGCAACCAATACTGCCGCGATCCTCCTCTTACACAGCCCCCACGGCCCAGGCCCCATACATGACCATGCCACATGTGCCGCCACGTACAACATCTGGTCAGCAGGATTATAATGCGACAACATTGGCAACGTATTCGGATCCCAGAAGTATACACCATTCGTACTACTGTTCATGAGGCTGTGCCGAACCGGTCAATCACAGCGGGGAAGACTAAGCGGATGGCATTGGATTTGTGCAAGGCGGTAAATTAGAGAGGTTGGGCTTAGATCGTGTTTTGGGGAGGGGGGTTACTAAACGCTAGTAAGCTTGTACATGTAATCAAAGACGTTTACCTACTCTTTTGCTCCCCGCATTTTTACAGTTCCTTGATTCACAACTCCCCCATCATTGGGCATCAACAACACAGGCCCTTTGTTTCAAAAATCGCATCATGTCATTGCGTTATTGCACTACGGCATGGGTGGGTTGGAAGAAGATGTGCAGCAAGGTCTAGTTTAACGTACGTGCCGATTGGTTAGTCCAACGCACAGCCTCGCGGCCCCGAGTACGTGGAACGCCTCACGGAAAGGCTAAACTTGGCTAATTACATGCTACCCCTTCCTTCCAGTCCACCTACGTCGCCAATGCCTCTAAGCCCACGAGACGAATAGACACGTCTTCTCTGCCCTTCAGGCGACCCATCTATCGGCCCATGGCGCCGGGAAGGCTTGGGGTATCATCCAACCAAGGCCCGCTTTCACGAACGGGAAACACGCGTAACAAAAATAAAAACCATATGGTCCCGGTTTTGTTTGTCCCCATCGGTTCTGGTCTGATTTCTGCCTTGAAGGCAGCCTGACCCGGTGTTGCTTTCACATGCATACTCATAGTACATGCATCGATGTCTGGACCCTGGTCTCGGCCGCATACAAAAATACTCCACATGTTACACACGAACGGCACGCACGTACGCATACGCACGCCCACAATCTCGTTGCCTGGGTCGATTTTTTTCTTCTCTGACGTATGTAGTGTGTATGTAGCTAGCTAGCTTGGCCCGCTGTCAAGCTTTCTGCTGACATCTCGGAGGAAGAAACGGGGTCCCATGAAGCGGAGCGTTTTACTTCCCGATTTCGTACCGATTACCACATATCGGTAGGAATTTCCTTCCAGCGTAAAACGACGGGCTTTTTTGTTATGTTACTGGTATTTGGCACATTTCCCCCTCTCTAAAAAAACTCAAACTCAAATTTTAGGGAGAAGGGGACCTGCACATATTACAAAGATATATAAGCGGTAATCTTACTCCCCTTTACCGCTATACTTCCCCTTTGCGGACATGCACTTTCGAGGTATTTTACCATACTTTATCACATGACATGACATTCCTCCCCAAACTGTATGTATACAGCTCAAACTAGCATCCCGAAAGTATATCGTAGTGGCGTGACGCCTCTTGCTTGGCCTGGTCTAACGGTGATAGGTCCGTCTATCCCCCATTTGCCAATGGTCCTGTGTAATTTATTCTCGCTAAAGTTTTATTTACACTTGGTTTCCCCATCATTCGTTCTGAGGTAATCCACCTTTCCTTTTTATTACTGGCCTCCTTGAGAAAGAGCCGCTATTTTGCCTAGCGGGCGCCCTTGCCCCCCTCCCTTCGCCCCCCTCCTGTCCATGAGGGCTCGTCCTTTTCAATTGCTGAAACATTCCGCCTTTATCAAAGTTAGGCCTGGAGTATGACCAATGATGAAGTGACGGGTCCGGAGAAGCAAGAAAAAAAGAAGAAAGAAAAAGCAGGGTCTCATATTTTAGGGTTTGAGGCTTTTCCGACGATGTACATACGCACTGTAGCATGTGGTTCGTGTGTCGCTCTATGCTCAGATGTGTGTGTATATATTTAGATTTAACGCTTGAGGAGATTGGGTAGCCCGATGTTTGATTTCGAGGATCAATTTCCATTGGAGGAAAGTATCGGGGACGCCGTGCCTCATGCCATCTTTCCTTGGTCAGAGTGGGGGGACGGTACCGAGTTTCATGGATTCTCTTCTTGAATTTTGTACGATGAATCCGGCATTTGAATCTGATGGTGAATTGTCATGTGTAACATGACGTTGACATGGTGAAAACTATACAAACTACTTTCCTTTTTTCTTTTCCAAACTAATCTGTAGACTCCGCTAATTTAGACATAACACTTGCGCCCTTCTATGATGGCATGAGCATTGGTGTAAAACATGCTTGTGCTCACACGATCTACCCACTGGTCTACCACACTAGGGAGTAATCTCCCCACTTGCCTTCCTTCGAGACTAACCTGCGTGCCCTCGGAATTGCCGATCTCGATCGATAGGGGAAAACTGAAGATCTACGACCAAAGTCGACCGAGTTTGTGGCCGATGGCGATTCGGCCCATTGCGCCAGTATCTAGCCAGAGGAACTTGACTTAACCGAAACTTTGTTGCGATAAGGACCGATCGGATGCACGTTGGACATGGGGAACCATGTCATGCACGACTGTTAGTGTAAAAAAGAAGAGAGACCGAGTACTCCACGTGAGCTTCTAGAGCCTGTGTCCCTACAAGTCGTACAAAGAACGACATCCCTGTCGCCATAGGGAAGCCATATTTGAGCACGGGATCGAAGAGTGCATCCGAACTTCGCTGGAGGTTAGTGTGTGTATGGCCTCCTATCTTGATGTTTGGCAACCCAATCAAGTCTCGTCAGGCTTGCAAGGGGGAGGAAGGGTATCAATGCTTGCTTCGGTCCTGCTGAATGTCCTACCTACAAAAGATGAAACACGTGTTTTTTTCGAATGTCAAATGCTCCGTGTACGTGATATGTACACTGCAAGCATTCCCTGCTTAGAGATCGCGGGATGGTCCGATTGTGGAGAGGACAGACAGGCATGGCATGTTTTCTGATGGAACATGAGAACCATTGTCACGGGTCTACCGCCGAGTAAATCATTTCGGTAGGTCATTTCGGATGCCGGGGTCTCAAGAGGGGGAAGCTACAGATCGACGACCGTTGAGGCAAATACTCCCGCGTCGCTCTGGTCTAGATTCTTCGACTGCAGGGCTGTCGTCAGGCATTAGGGCAAAGGCCTGTTGAGGCTGGCCTGCTTAGGGTAGTATGGTGTACCCTGCGCCACATCAAAGTTTTTTCTGTGTCTCCAAAAGTTCATTCAAGTGACTGAGGTGGCTGTGAGGTTGTGGCTGTGGCACAACATATCCTGGTACCATCAGAGCAACTCTGCTGATGCAATTCTTCTAAGTACTATATGGCTACGTATGTAAAACTTTTTACAAAAAAAAGAGCTGAATGAACTTGCCTAGCATGGACCAGATTGTGCCGTCTTACGGACCAACGTCGGAGTATTCTGCATAGTCGCTCCATTGGTATCATTGTGAGCTATGAATAGTTGGGAGAGCCTGCGCGATTTTGAGTGATCCTCGGTCAACGCGGACATACTCGTCAGGGGAGGAATTTCAAACCGTATACTGCTTAGGAGAATGCGGCCGGTGTTCGTCAGTAAAATGAAGATTCTTATTTCTGGTCTGATGCTGCACAATTGCGGGTCTACGATAGAGATTGGTTGTGTTAGCCTAACGTGACTAACAGTAGAGACTTGCAGTACTATGATAGATACGTGCCCTGAAACACTTATGCTATCGAAGAGCTTAACTCAAACAGCTCATTCAGAAGCAGAGGCCTGGATCTGTTTCATATCAAAACTGGATGAATAGTTTTTCTGTAGTTTTCTGTTTTGCTTGCCATGCCTCTATAGCATAGAATTGAGCATCATTATATATGCGCTTATGATATATCTAGTAAAAGCTTGGAATGCAACGTCATCGAGAAAATTGTCAAGAACTCGCAGAGATAGGACGTGAGCATATTAGTAGGGCTGCAGTTGACGTCATACTAACCAGAGCAACTATGCCTCGGCTCGTGGTGACCTGATGAGATGGCCATACTAACCACTCCATGTAAACGCAAAGCGGACAATACTGCCTCATTATGAGTACCATCAATTCTCCATGGGTTTCTACTATCTTGTATTTGAAACCCCATCTCTAGAGCAATCAGCGCATCTGAAAGCCTCGCGTCGATACACCACCACCTGCAACCTATGTCAAACCGATGCAATGCTACTTGTACACCATTAACATCTTTCTGCTCATCCTACAAGCAGAAACTCACCGTGCATATGTATTTCTAGGGCATACGCTCCATGATTTGTCGCTGCCTTGTGCCTCGATCTTGGCTGCGAGAGCATTTCTTTTCTGCCCAGGCATATATACTAACATCTGAACATAGAAAGATGCGTCCAACCAGTATCTACCAAAAAAGTGACAGTTTTACAGTCCATTTCTTGCGATAAAAGCATGGCCTACGAATGACCACTATACCTGGTATACAAAATGACTGTTTTACCACAAGCAGTCTCTTTCATCTTCGTGGTTGACTTTTCGGCTTGGATTGGCGATTTAAAACCAAAAAGATCAATCACTAGGAACCAAAAAATCCATAACGTAAAGCACCACCGAGCCGGACACACCACCGAGCCGGACACTTTTTCTTG
>JAWDHC010000469.1:0-13841 GCA_036172615.1 Curvularia verruculosa
TGCTTAGACTCGAATGGTGGTGGGGAGACCGGCTGAGTGTTGTTGTTGTTGTTGTTGTTGTTGTTGTTGCTGCTGCTGGAACGATGGAGGCGGGGGAGACGCTGGGTTTGGAGGAGGCGAGGGAGGCATTGTCACATTGCTGTGGGTCGCCTTGGGGAGAGGTTCGGGTTGGTGGTTGTTTGGAGTGGTACGTGAATAGCTAGAAGTGGGGGTGGTGGTGTTTGTCCATGTCCGCGGGAGAGGCTAAGATGGGAAGGTGGGTGGGCAGGGCCCTGACGTCCCCTCCAGTCCGTCTTGGCCTATCTCTCTTCCACAATACATTGTTACTCTCCAAATATCAAAACTCCACAACTCAATTGTCATTCAAACTCCATGATTGGTATTTCCTATCAAAATATGACTCCTTCCTTCCCGTCATAACCATCAATGGTGATTTGCCGTCTAATAATATCTTGCCCAAACTGCGCTGAAATGCCAATCTATCCCACATGACCCAACCCACATGCCAAAATAGCCAACATACAACCCCTTTTGACCCCTTGTCCTTTTCCGTCTACAGTGTTGCCGGCAGGTATCTTTTCCCCCGCTAGTTCGTGACAATCCTCTCAACATGTGCCCCCGGACTGCACACTTCCCCGGGAGCTAGACGAAATAAGCTATGCGCTGGTGCTCGCCTGCTGGTGCTCAGCCTTGGTGCCCTTACCTCGCCACGTGCTGACAGCTGGTATGTCGGCCTTTAGTCTTTCTTCTTGCGTCGAGTACGCTTTTGGCGTCAGTTTGATCAGTGTGTGTAGAGGCACCTCCATCCAGGGGCTCTGTTCTTGTGGTACGTTCATGAAGTATGCATATATACAACGCAGAATGGCTTGATGGGTGACAATCAAGATATTCTCGCTGCGCTCCAGCTCCATAATAATGGGTTCCAGGCGGATGACGACGTCGCGGTACGACTCGCCACCAAGATAGCGATAGTTGTACTTGTCTTCATCACGCTGTTTGAAATCCTCGGGGTATTTTTGTTCAATCTGTGCGTAGGTGAGACCATCGCAGACGCCAGAGTCGAGTTCGTCGAGCGCTTTCCACTCGAGCTTTTCAAACGGCAGGAATCGTGCGGTTTGGATCGTTCGTTTTAGTGTTGATGTCCACACGGTAAGTTTGCGACCATCGCCAACTGACTTTGCGACGAGACCAGGTAGTGCATGTGCATAGGCGTCGCCACGTTCCGAGAGGTTGGCATCTCCTCCAATTTGTCCCGTAAGGTTGTATTGTGACTCGCCGTGCTGCCCTGGTTAGTATTGAGCCCAATGTACTATCCATGTCTACTCACTCTCGATAACCAGATGGATCGGGGCTTGATGTGCAGGTTCATCAAGTAGTATACGACTCGACTCTGAAGGTAGTCCTGAATCTGGTTGATAATGACTTGCTTGCCAACATCAATGAGTTTGACATATGTCAAGTCCCGCTCATCCTCATCTATTGTCTGGTAAACCTTTTCGTAGTTTCGGATACGGTTGCGGAAATCGGCGGCAGCAGCCTCGGGATCCTGGCCAACGTAGTCTGGTGACGTTGTCTTGACTTCCAAAATGTTGCTCATGATAAGTTCCTCGTCGTCGCATTTGGACTCGACAAAAAGAGTCTCAATGTTGTCCGCAGAGCATCGTTCCTGTATCCACCTTCGCCGGCTTTTTGTCGAGTTTGTGGCGTCCAGAATCGCAACCAAGCCTCGACCCTCGGAAAACCACTTGCACATGTCATTGACGGCAGCCTCCGCGGCAGCCTTTCGCAGACGCTCTCCTTCAGGGTTTGATGTGTCGAAAAATTCAGCCGATGGATTAGGGGTCGCGGTCCGACGGTATTGCCCAACATTGAACGTCTTCGATTTGATCGATAACCAGTGCAGGTAGCGGACAACTGTAAAGTAATTTTGGTCAATGGCGGAAACAAATATGAACGGAGGGAAAAAAAAAGGGAACAATACCTTTCTGTGCAATCAGACTCTTCCCCCGCGCAGGCAAGCCGACCATGACTACGCATATTCGAGTGTCCTCGGCCTGTACACCAGCACCGTTAGTCTTTCTGCTTGGTCTCACAAGGTCGCCAGCAGGCACGGCGCGCATGTTGGGCGCATAAGATCCATTGGTTTCCGTCATGGTGCGCGGTGAGTCCAGCTCCCTAAGATGCAGTGACGAGAAAGATGGGGCAAGGTGAGAGAGAGAGAGAGCAACGAGAGAAAGAGAGAGAGGGAGCGAAGAGAGGGTTGGAGAAAAGTAATATGTCGGAACGCAACCGAAGGGATTCCGAAGCCGCGGCGACAGTTTGCGGCTATTTAAGACCAGATACGGTAATGCAAAAAGGATTAGGCGGTCAAGGAAGAGGGAACTTCAGAACGGCGCGGCCACGAGTGGTGGGTTTGGGCTGAAGCAATAGCGGTAAGGGCGTGGGGGGAGATGTGTTGCAGAATCGTGAGCTTGGTCCGAGCAGGGCAAAGTCAGAGAAGCGAAAGGACGATGGGACTGAACGATTGACGGCGATTCCCCGCATTCGGCACCGTGTCCTTCTTTTCACCAGCAGGCGTGCGGATTGCGGCTCCAGGCTAGCGGGCGCAGTGGAGCAGAAGGCTGCAGGGAGATGTCATTCGACAAGCCAGACGCTGAGCTGCATACGGACCTGTCTCTTTCCCCCCCCCCCAGAGGCAGGCGGGCGCGCGGACGGACTGCCATGCCAATGCTACCGTCGGCTGTTTGGTGTACGCACGTATGTAGACAGGCATCATAGCCGTCAGCCCGCCCAAGAGCCGTCGCAGGTGCTGTGCCTGTGCTGGTCGTGTGCCATGATGCCATCCGTGTCCTGTGCGCCATGACGACAACGGGCTCCAGTAAGGCAGCTAGGGTAAGTCCAGAAGCCTGCCTTAAGCCGCCGAATGCCGGAAGAAGTCGCCAAAAAACAATGTGAAATCTCTTTTTCACTCGACACGCACGTCGTTGGACATCGGCCAGGCCCAGAAAAAAAAATGCAGACTTGTGCTTACCGTTGAGATGGAATAGGTTCTTGTATGGCCCATTGTCGCGAGCTGTCGTGGTCCCGTGTGGCGCAAGCGGTGGTGGGAATGGTTTGGCGGGGCAGATTGGCAGAGGTATCGTGCACGCGGTGGGTAATTAATTGCTTTACTGCCTTTTGAGAGTTGATGAACGGAGACTGGGTATCTCAAGATGGCCAAGCGTACTTGCCCAAACGTCTTAAGGCCCGATAGTCTTATCTGTGCTCCAGGAACAGCGCACACCGCTATCGCTCTCCTGCAGACAACGTCTGTCTATGCACATATGTAATCCCGCGGCGTCTGTCCACTGCTCAAGCCACGTGCACACAACCAAACAAAAAAGTAGATATTTCATCATGGCTACTACAGAAGCTACCCAAATGCTCTTTGCTTTTTGTTGCTCTTTGCTTCACCTTCCCACTATGTCTGCCTAGCTACCTCTCAATCTAGCCAAACAGATTGCTCATTAAATCGTCGCCAGAAATACAAACGCAACCCTTGTTCGCCTTCGCTATGTGCATATACTTGGCCAAACTAACCTTGAGAAATGTAAACAAAAAAGCGGGTATCTAGCAATGCAAAAACTCAAGTGCATGCATGCTACAAAATGCCATACGCCATTAAATCCCGAGACGGCCGTCATACGTCAAGATGCTGCGTCAAATTGAGAGACCAAATATCAAGCATGTAGTGTGGCCATGCCATTGACCCGGCGAGAATCAACAATGCCGCTCTTGAGAGCAAGCAGGGCCGCGCTGGCGTCCAGTCGACGCTTCAACGCCGCTGCGGTTCGGTCCTGGCCCCGCGTTCCAATGCCATCTTCCACCCATCGGATCTTGTTGATCATGAAGCTGAGCCCCTCGTGCCCTTTGCTCTTCCGGCTCGAAATGCCATACTCGACTGAGCCCGTGTACTCCTGAAGCTGCGGCAGAATAACAATCTCAATCTGCAAATCCATGTCGGCCGGTGGTGTCACAGGGGCAGCCGGGAGCTTGGTGAGGACGTCTTGGGCATCCAAAGGGTCATTGGGCGCAGTAATGCGTGGATCGAGCATGGCAACATCGACTGTATCGTCCCACTCTCCACGAATCCAACCAGAGTGAATCGCAGCAGCCAGAGGGTCTGAATCGTCACGATACACGCGCGCACCCCACAGATGCCTTTCCAACACAATATGCTGTCGTTGTCGTGGCTTCAGATAGTATCGAGGCACTCGAATGGTAAATGTGCAGTTGATAGGGTTGACGTCAAAGCGTGGCAGTCGCTGGGGCTTCGACGCATAGCCAAACTGGTCGTCCAACGACGAGTTGGGTTTTGGCAGCTCCGTCTTGGCCTGGTACAGTTGTGATCCCAGGTGTTTTCGAGGGCGCTTAGCAGCCTCCTCCAAAATGGGTTGTATGTCGTGAACCTTGATTGGCATCTTCGCCACGGTAAGTGGTGCCTGCTGATTCGGACGGGGTGCATGATGGTGGTGATGGTGGTGGTGTGGATTTGCCTGGACGTGGTGGTGATGATGGATTGCCTGGCCAGATCCTGGTTGGGGCAAGCCCGCTGGTCGTCCGTTGATCATCGCCGTCGTCGGTGCCGGTAGACCTTCGTCGTCAGGCTTCTGATGATGATGGTGGTGGTGATGGTGATGGTGGCTGATTTGTTAGCATGTGAACTTTACATACATAGAAAAAAGAAAGAAGAAGCGGCATGGGTTGACCTACTGATGGGGTGGAGGGGGAGGAGGAGGATGGTGGTGATGATGATGGTGGTGGTGGTGTTTGTTCCGTTTGGCACCACGAGAGCCGAACGGAGTTCCCCTTCCGTCGGGACTGTCCATGTCAGGGATGCCCTCCTCTTCCTTTGTTCGCTTTGGTTTCTTTCCTTGTTGGGAGCCAATTCGTCTCATCATTTCGCCATTGTCTGATTCAAAAGAACCTCCGTTTTGTGGCAGTGGGCTTCCGCGTGATGGTGTAGTCGAGCCCAGACCGCTACCTAGCCCTGAAAACATTCGTCCAAACTCGCTCTTGATTCCAGGGTCTTTGCCTATTGACAAAGGCTGTGCCTGGGCACCCTGGACTGCCTGCGGTAGAGGAGAAGCCCGGCCGGTGCGTCTGCTCGCCTCGAGCCCGAAGCCAATGTGGGATTTGGAGTGCTGCATTGCCTCGCCCATTTTCTGAGGCTGGTCGTACAGAGACCTGCCTCCAGAAGACAAGGAGCGGGAGAGCGGCTCTGTCCTGTGGCGCTCCATGGTGTTGGGGTCCGAGGTGGGAGGAGCATGGTACTGTTCTACGACACGGTGGCCGAGGTGGTCGACGCTGCGTCGAAGCATATCCTCTGAGCTTTGGGCACCATAGCGCCCCGCACCCAGCATGGCGGGAGGATATGGGCCATAGGTGCGGTGTAGCGGTGGAGGCTCTTCTTGTCGCCCGTCGTGGCCAAGTTCGCGACCGGGGCCTGTGGGGGCTGAATGGCGCCAAACACTGCGTGGAGGCTCGGATGAGCCAGAAGCATTGCGGTGCTCTTGGGGCGGGCTAAAGGCAGACTGCGACACGGGATGCACAGTGGCAGCTCTGTCCCTTTCCGATGCGTTCTGGCTGCTCCCTGCTAGAAGCTCAGCGGTGTTTGGTCTGGCGTGATGCGACTCGCCCAGCGTCCGTCGGCGTTCCTCGTGTGGGCCATATGCATTGCGCCGACCTCCAAACGCGTCGTATACGACCCGATCTTCTTGCTCATTGTTGCCCGGCGGGCCATTGGGCTGGCTATTCGGTCGCGGGGGGATGGCGCCCGATGGTTGGCGATTCGGATCTTGGGCATAAGGACGCTGGCCGTGATAGTTCATGGGCTTGTAAGACTGCGTGTTTGGTGGAAGCGACTGGCGGGCAGGGTCGGGCGATGCCTGGTTGCTGTACGATTGGCCAGGCGATGCGGACGAAAAAGCGTGTCCTTCAGAGGGTCGCGAGGCGCTCGCTCCGTAGGTGCCGCGTTCGGGAGTTTGCTGGCGCCGAAAAGAAGCAAAGTCTGATCGCGGGCCTGAAAGCGGAGCACGGCGAGGCGATGGCGGCTGCATGCTGTGGCCGTTGGACGAAGGGGCGTTTGTCGAGGGCGATGATGGCGACTGTGTTTTTTGGATGGGGGCACCTGTGTCACCCCCGCCGCCGATGAGAGACGAGATGGCCATGCTACCACCTGGTCGCATAGCTTGGCCTAGGCCCGGGAGTTCCCTGGCAGCAGCAAAGTTGGGAGGATATTGTGCGCGCTGAGCCTGGGATGCATGAGGATGCTGCTGGGTGGGCGAGGATGGAGGAGGCATTTGTGGTCGCGCATAGGATGGAGGAGGTGGGTGGTCGTGAGATGGGCCTATGGGCGAGTTAGCTTGGAGGACTAAGACCGACCTTGGTCCCGATGCGGGCAAGCGGGAGAGAGAGAGACAGAGACGGAGAGAAAGAGGAGAGGGGGACAAGATAATAGGGCGCAGGCGGTGACGTACCGTAGGAATGGGGAGGGCTGGCGCCGTTCAGCGAGCGTCTGCGGGCGTGATCGAAGCCATACGGGGCGGGGGGAGGAGGATTATTTGCAGTGGTCATGGCTGACGAAGGGCCGGGCTGGACGTGATGAGTTTCATAGTGTATCGGTCGCGCTAAAGACCAGGATCAGCACAAGCTCGGACGATGAGTCGCGAAATTTCGAAACAGGCCTAGGGGACCCGCCGATCTTGCATTAGCCAGGAGCCACATGTGCGGAGTGCGCCATGGAAATTCGCCAGACCCATGTTCGTTCTGCACCGCCAAATAGCGCGCCCACGGCGGGTGCAGACGTGTGCTGCTCAAATCGTTGTGCGGCGCGGGTCGAGCGGGCTGCGATGGTCGGCAGAAGCAACAACAGTGAGCCGGCCAGCGGCTGCCTGTGGCCGTGGTCGTGGCCGTCTGCACCACCTACGGGGCCCGCAACAAGCGGTGAGGTGCCTCTCTTCGCAATCGACGTGTCATGGGCCATGTCGCTGCAGCATGCAGGCAATGCCTCTGTACATGTCGTCTCGAGTCGGGCAGCCCGCCGCCCCGCGCCGTAGCCTGGACCGCACTGGCCTCTGCGAAACGGGTGTGCGGTATACGTACAGAGAGGCAATGGCTATGCGCCCGCGTGCTCTCTTTGAAGAAATAGTATTATCCGTACCTGTGTTTGGCCATGCGCCCTGCCCTGGGCCGTCGGCCGCCTGGCCCTGAGGCGCATTGTTCCCTCCCTGCCGTCCTTGACTGGTGTGTCGAGCGTGCTGGGGCGCCGAAGGGTAAAATTGGTCGCGGCGAGACGTCGAGTTCGCATCGGCGGCGTGCGAGGAGGGGTGAGGCTGCTGCGGTTGCTGCTGCGAGGGCGACTTGGGAGGATAGGCTGAATAAGCCTGGGGAGCGTGGGCGTGGTGGTTCATGGGACGGTCTGGAGGTCGCTGGAAAGGCGCCGGGCGGTTCATGGCAGGGTTGGGCTCATGGACGTCAATGGAGGGGCTTTGCGAGGATGGAGTGGCAGGGGCCGTGGTCTAGCGCCTCGCGGGAAGCGGTGATGCGATGACGCCAGTGAGGGGAGGCAGATGTTGAGGCGCGAAGACGGGCGACGATATGGGTGAGAAAGAGAGAGAGGGAGGGAGGGGGAGAGAAGAGGAGAAGAGGAGGGGGGGAAGAGAGGAGTAGCAGCAGTTGCAGTAGTAGTAATAGTAGCAGCAGCAGTAGCACAAGCAGTAGCAGCGGTAGGCTTGGGAAAGCGAGGGCCGCTAGTCACGGCATCCCTGTCGCAAACAGCCAGAGCCCCGCATGTGCCTGTCTGTGTACAAGTAAGTACAAGACATGGCATACCACGGCCACTATGAGCCACCAGCCAGGGGAAGAGGGCCTGCGCTCGCCGAAACAAAGGGCGCGCGATCCGTCTGCTAGTGCGCTGCGCTTCCACAAAAAAAGACAAAAAAAGAAAACAGACGCATGCGCCCTCCGGACCATGCGGCGCATCCATGTGTATGCATGTCGTTCCTGAATGGTTCCCTGACCGCCCCATGCCAAGGCCGATCGTCAGGTGCGCCGCTGTCCTCACCACCACCAACCTGCGTTCGTCATCCATCTCTATGCACGCACGCGACACGTCCATATCCACGTATACTATGTGAAGCTGCTGCTCCCCTGCTCCCCTCGCCCACTGCGCCGCATGTCTCCCCTCCCCATGCCTGGCTCTCCTGCTTCCTCCTGGCCTCTCTACCGCGCCCGCCTGCGTGCTGTCTTCCATGGCGCGGATCCCCGTGTATGTGCCGCTTTCTGGCTGTTTGGTATGCCTATTCCCAAGATCGTCGCCCAGGCACACAGGCACACGCATACCCCCCGCTTACACACTCTAGGCCTCATCAACAATGTCCTCTACGTAATCATCCTCTCCGCTGCCCTCGATCTCGTGGGCCCAAACGTGCCAAAGGGCCTCGTGCTGCTCGCCGATGTCCTGCCCTCGTTCCTGACCAAGCTCTGCGCCCCCTACTTTATACACAAGATCCCCTACCATGTCCGCGTCCTAACCTTTGTCGCCCTGTCTGCCGGCGGCATGCTCGTCATCGCCCTGACCCCGCCCCAGCACGACTCGGCTACCATTGCCATCAAAATGTGCGGCGTCATGCTCGCCAGCCTCAGCAGCGGAGGCGGCGAGCTAAGCTTCCTCGGCCTCACCCACTTCTACGGCCACTTTTCCCTGGCTTCCTGGGGATCGGGAACGGGGGGCGCGGGCCTGGTCGGGGCGGGTGCCTACGCCATAGCAACAAACACACTTGGCATCGATCCTCGCACTAGTCTGCTCGTCTTTTCCTTTCTTCCCTTGGTCATGCTCGTTAGCTTTTTCTTTGTCCTTCCCCTCGGTCCTCTTCGCGCCGGCGCCAAGAAGCATGACGAGTATGAAGCCATCAGTGACCAAGATCCAGATATCATCGACGATGACCCAGAGGCCCCAGAGCCCAGGGAGCACGACGATCTGCTGTCTTCCTCCATGCACTCGGCTTCGGGCCGTACCTTCAGCTCTGCCAACTCCAAGCCCGCTAACCGTGCGCTGAGTAGCTTCCAGGCCAACCTTCACCGTGCAAGGAGTTTGTTTTTTCCCTAGTAAGCCACCCCTCTCCGCCTACGTAGGTGTGTGTGTGTGTGTATGTACCTGAAACTGACAACACACCACAGCATGCTCCCTCTTCTTCTCGTCTACATTGCCGAGTACACAATCAACCAAGGCGTTGCGCCGACGTTGCTCTTCCCACTCGAATCTTCCCCTTTTGATGAATACCGCTCCTTCTACAGTACCTACAATGCAATCTACCAGGTCGGTGTCTTCATCTCGCGCTCTTCGACGCCTTTTATCCGCATCCATCATCTCTACCTGCCTTCGTTTCTGCAAATCGGCAATCTCATTCTGCTCACCTTGCACGCCATGTTTGCATTTATCCCAAGCTACTACATTGTCTGCATCATCATCTTCTGGGAAGGCCTGTTAGGTGGTCTGGTTTATGTCAGCACGTTTGCTGAAATCACCGACAATGTCCCCAAAGAGGATAGGGAGTTTAGTCTGGGCGCCACAAGTGTAAGTGATTCGGCCGGCATCTGTATTGCTGGCTTCTTGGGCATGGCTGTCGAAGTGAGCCTGTGTCGGTGGCAAGTAGACCATGGGAGGGACTATTGCAAGCAACAATAGAATTACGGTATAGATGCACTGTTCTGTCTGACTTTTGTTTCCATTTGATTGCTCCATTACAACTGCCTGGCTGAACCACTGTTGATAAAGAGTCCTCATAACTGTAGAACCAAGCATGGTAGAAGCAACAATCAAATATCAGTTATCCAAAAAAAACCCACGTACACGTTCAAAAGGCTGTCATCTTCTGACCTTTGCCATCTACTCGTCACCACGCAATCAAGTAGCTATCCACGATATAATCTTTCCTTTCTGATGCCCCATATTTTAACCCATCATGACGCTCTTGAATAAGAAATCTGGTCAAAAAAAATATTGGGGGGGGGGGGGGAGGCAGGGGCTGAGCGTCAGAGAAGTTGGCTATTGGGAAGGGGAAGGGGGCCAGGGACAAAGAGGAAGGAAGGGACGTGAAGAGTATGTGTAAGAGAATGAAGATAGCCAATTGGTTAAAGAGAAGGAAAACAAGAGTGAAAAACGGTCCAAGATGCATATCCGGTTCCCTTCTCTTGCACAATCAACGAACCGTTAAGCATGATGGAAAAACACCAAAAAGGTCAAAGTTAGTAACAAGAAGAAGAAGAAGAAGAAGAAGAAGAAGAAGAAGAAGAAGAAGATAATGATGACGGGGTTAAAAATGTAATTTTTCGCTCCTTGTTGGTCCGAGAAAAAATCCATTTCTTAGAATACACATCTATTCTCCGTCCCTTGAGATTCCATCATCATCACACCAACACACTCACACTTCTCACTCCAACAACTAGGCCCTGTTTTTGTTCTTTCTTTCTTCTTCTTTACAAAGCCTCGGTAAGGAGCTTGTTCATCTTGGCCATCTTGTTGGCCACAGACAAGTCAATGGTGCGGTCGGCAATCTCGACAATGAGTCCACCACGGATCTCAGGGTTGACCTTGGGTACCACCTTGAGCGTCTGGCCAGCCTGGACATATTGTGAGTTCTTGATGGCGTTCTCAAGGCGGCTGATGGTCCTGTTGTCAAGAGGCTAGAATTTCCCGTCAGTTATTCTGTTTTCATCAATCGAGGGGTGTATTTCTCTCTCTCTCTCTCTCTTTCCCTTTCTTTGTTTTCCAAGGATCATCAAGTTTCCAACATGTGCAACACCATTATTTTACTTACCGCAGCACTGGTAACGGTAAGTTCAACCTCACCCCGGTGCGCACCCATGAGCACACCAAACTTCTCGACAATGCCCTTGAGCGCACCCAACCGGTTGTTCTCAGCAAGGGTAGCAAGCAGGTTCTTGACAATGCCGTCCTTGTCAGCGCCACCAAGGTGCTTCTGGAGCTCCTGCACAATCTGCTGCTTGTCGGCGGCCGTTAGGGAGGGAGCGTGCAGGATCTCGGTGAGCTTGGCGTCCTTTTGGAAAACGCCCTGCAGGTTCGAGAGGGACTTTGCCGTGGGCTCGAGAGCGTTGGTCTTCGCGGCGGCGGTGTACTGCCAGAGAATTGCGTTAGCTATTGTTCTTTCTGCTCTTGCTCTTGCTCGACGAGCCATTGACCATTTCCCATCCTCCAATTCATCGCAAACTGGGCCAATTGAACACACGGAAGTCGTACCAGAGCGCTCGCATAGGTTCCATCGACGCCAAAGAGGGCAACTGGGGGCTTGATGGCGGAGCCGGACGAGGCAGCGGCTGCCGCATAGCTTCGAGTCGCTGCGTAGCGGGCGGCAATTGGGGCACGGGGCGCACCAGCCCGGAAAGCGGTGCTAAAGGCACGAGCTGCAGACATGGCGGGTAGACGGAGGGAGATGAATTGCGGGATGGGAGGCAGCTTGCGGAATCGCGGGTGCTTGGGCTGGTGAGGATGGTGAGGTTTCTGAGAGCGGGCTCGGCACTGGTTTCCGCGCTAACCCTGATTTGGCTATTCCCATGGGCTTCACCACGACTCCAACCCCACTTGGACATGCGATCGATTGTCCAAGAAAATTGAAATTGATGGAGAGCAGAGGGAAGACTAGTCGTGAGCCATGTTTAACATTTTTCCTTTCTTTCAAGCTTTTTGGTGGTGTCATGAGCACTCAGTCAGAAATTGGCGGTACCCTGGGGGCAATGGCTTGGCCCGAGATGACGTTCTCACAGCCTTAATCATGCCTTCCAGCCTGATCAGAACTCATAATTTTCAAGTATACTCAGTCTATCTTGGTTAATTTCTTATGGTAAGTGGGCTTCGCTCAGACCAACAGTTCATCAAGGACTTGAGTTTGTTCCTGCACTAAGATGATCCGAAACCAACGACACCAACGACATAGTATACTATAATATAGCTTTTGACAATGCATCTCCCCCCTTTTTTTTGCATCCCAAGTTGTTCGACTAGTGGTCTCGCAATGTGCAAATCAAAAAGCAATATACTGAGCATGGAAGCATGTGTACATGTAATGATTATAGTCACGTACTGTCATTAGTAAACTAGCTATTACTTGCACATGGTGTGCAGTATAATCCTAACTACATATCAAATATAATGAAAGAGTTTCCTGGCCCCAATTTTTCCCACGCCAGGTCGTGATGTACCTCGCAGGATTTTATAGACCATTTTCCGATCCCCCGAGCGCCGCGCTATATGCGTAAAGTCATGAACAATATAAATCTACTCGACTCCAAATTTGCTTTTACAGCAACATCACCAGCCAGCCTGCAGCAGCGACGATGAGGCTCTCCATCCACTTGTCGATGCCTGTATTCTGGACGGATGCGGCAGCCCCTTTGCTGGTCTGGCCGATCCCGCTCGCAATTAGGTCACCGGCATTGCGGCCTGTCGTCGCCGTCGCCGTCGTAGACGCCACACTCGAGCTTGGAACGCTCGCACTGGTGCTTGTAAGGCTCGCACTGGTGCTCTTGGGAAGCCTGGGGACGGTGCTTGTTTGTCCGTTGATTACCAAGGCCGTACCCGCCGGGTCCAAAGAGTAGGTTGTTCCATCAATCAAGACGGTGGAACCAGGTACGAGCGTCGTGCCATCGCCGAGTACATACTCTGTTGTTCCGTCTCTCACGGTTTGCCTGTAGGTTAGGTCATTGATGGTTAATGCTGGGGCAGGCGTTATAACGGCACCAGAGGTAACTGTGGATGTAACACCATTGACCACGACGACATCACCAGGAGCCATGGTAGACGTGACGCCATTGATTACAACAACACCACCTGGTTCACCTCCGGGCACATAATATGTGGTACCCGAAACGACAAGTGTGCCATGAGGCGTGACGGTTTGGCCTGGAGCCGGTACAAAGGCCGTAGTACCATCGTTTACAACCCATTGGTATACACCCTGACCAGGCACTATGATGTACGTCGCTGAACCCCCGACCTGCGTCGCATATACAGTCTGGCCATCTATGACGAGTGGAGGAGCACCAGTGGCAGCAGGCACCGCCAAACCAGCGATGGTTGTTGTAACACCATTGACAACGGCAACACCGCCAGGCCCTAGGCTGACAGTGTTTCCATTAACAATGATTGGGGCGCCTCCTGGCTTTAGGGTTTCTGTGCCAAAGACAAATTCGCCTTGTGGATTTGCCGCAATCGTTCCACCACCAACCGTGAGCACAGGAGAGCCTGGCGATGGTACTGCTTGGTAAACATATGTGGTGCCACCTACGATAATCTCTGGGTTTTCACCATCAACAGAAGGCACAGGACGTACAACCGGAACTCCGCCAACAGTGGTAGTTTGCCCTGGTTCGAGCGGCTGGCCTCCGCCAATGATGATGATGGGGGGTGGCAAATTCTGATGGTCCTGGTCGTGGTGATTGGGTTTACCAGGGTCATTCGGTGTTGGTCCAGGCGTATTGTCATGTTGGCCGGGCTTGTCAGGCTGGTCAGGTTGATCAGGCCGGAAGTTGTGTGCATCGTGCTCGCCCCCAGGTGTAAAGGGGGTAGGCTTTGCACCTTTGGCCGACGCATCACCCTCAGGGACGCACCTAAGACAACCTCGTACGGTGTTGTGGACAGAAGTTGTTTCGTATGTTGTCGAGAGGTAAGTGCTTGTCGTTGGGGACTGCATGATGGGCGGTGGAACCGCCATTGGGGGTGGGGGTGAGGGGTGGGGGCAGCAGGATTGTTAATGCCATGGGTGAGCTCAAGGGATTTGCTCAGG
>JAWDHC010000470.1:0-13824 GCA_036172615.1 Curvularia verruculosa
CATTTGCACACACGCTCATTGTACATATATAACTCGAGCGGAACTTTACCCCATCTACATCTTAAACCGTAATTTTTTGTTTTTTGCTTGTTTTGTTCTTGTTTTTGTTTTTCAAAGCAAATTTGTCTGGAAAGCATGGCTGGCACCATGTACAAAGTTACGAATTAAACGGCTATACCAGAGACTGCAAATGGGAAAGGGATTTGGCAAAAGGATAATATACCACTCATTTCATTAGTTTTACTGCGATTATCAATGTTATTTTAGTTAATTCTTTTATAAACAGTATGGTTGTTACAAAGCGATAAAAAAATATAGGTGTTCACTCTCTACTACTCTACTCCCATCCAAGTGCTCGTCCTCTATTCACACCACATGCATCGTCTGAAGTCAAACTTGACTTTGGCCCCCAAAAACAAAACGGTACTAAAAAAAACCGTCCCCTCCCCCCCCCCCTTCTTTAGACAATGCTTACTTTCCCAACACGCCCCTAACCCCGGTCCCCCGTCACCTCTCTCTCTCTCTAACCCATTTTCGCCCTTTGATGCCTAGCAGGATTCCTGAGCCTGACCCGCACGTGTGGATTTAAATTGCTGACCTCGCTAGCTAGCACGATGAACGCCTCGTATACCAAAGGAGACACGCGGGTCCGGTGTCCCGTACTCGACTCCACTCGCACCAAAAAAGTAAGCTTTTTTTTCTACCATCAGGTGCAGGCGCCGCTGGCGTATGTCGTGCAGGTGTTCGCGCGCGGGCGAGGGCACGGGCGAGGGCACGGGCGCAGTAGTGTATGTAGTACGGATAGCCCTACCACTACTAACTAACTAGGGTTTGTTTGTGTAACACACACACACATCCATGTCCATTGTCTAGGATTGGCGGCTTTGGAGATATCGGATTACGCCTTTATCTTCATCATCTTTCTGCTGGATGACTTGGGGCGTTTGGGAAAAAAAAAGGGCAATGATGACGGTGAGAGATTGTTGTCCTAATGCGAATGAGTTTGTGGCGTCATGGTTGTGTAAGCCGCCCTTTCTTTTTGTTTTTCTGCACTCAGCCCAGCGCTTTGCTTGGAGGGGATGTGAGACGGTATGATTCATAGCTGTACCGTGGATTTGGCGCGTTGTTTTGTCGCCCCGGGTGCCAGGCCAATGGATGTGGTAGAAGGGTGGGCACGGTGGCTAGGGTACTAGTGGCGAGTGCTGAATAATGGCTTTGATGAACATGTGACGACGTGTTAGCGTGTTCACATGTGACGCGTTTATCCCTGTGTTTCGCTTCTTCTTGTTTCTATATCTTTCACGTGTTGCCATTGCTGCCTGGTATCCCGTCGGAAATTGCTGTAGAATGGGACCTAAAAAGAAATTTCCCCCACTTTGATATTAGGCAGACAGCCGGACGAGTTCAGGAAAATCATCGCAGTACGTATCGTATACGGTATCTACGGCGAAGGGCGCTACGCGGGTGGTGGCTGTGCATACGGAATGTTCCAACTCGCGTATATATCCTGTTCCGGCATGTCTGCATATTGGATGTATGGCGTGGTGGTGTGGTGGCGAGGCATTTAGGCATCAACTATAGTATCTGGAATCATGCAATAAACAATGCCGTTTTTCGCTCAAATAGAGTGTTGCTGCTCGGGTGAGGTCGGTAGGATTTCGCCGACTTGCATTTGTGGCGGTGTCTGCGGCTGTGGCAATGGATGCCTGGAATTATCACCATATGGGCGCCATTGACATCATGAACTTGTGCAACTTGTGCAGAGCACGAGATAGCCTCCTTGACTTTGACATATTGCTAGAGTTGCACTCGTATGTGGAATCAGCTTCTGGATCCATACTTTCTGTCACGCGGCTCGGATGTAAGATCAGAGGTCAGCCTCGGCGGCCCATCAGATAGTCGTCGGGCTGGTGGCGCCCAAGGCACGTGGAGGATGTATACTTCTCATCCAACCTGTTAATGACTCTATAAGGATTTGTCTCAATAAAACACCATTCTATCGCTAAAAAAAATCCATGAGCATATACCGGGATTATCATACGTATATACTATGCAGCTCCAGATACTACCAATCCAATATACTGTACCTTTTGGGCACGTGATGGCCTGGGTCAGCTGTCCTCGCTCATACAAGTATTTCGTCACGTGTACTTATGTACAACAAACCAGCCTTGCAGGATCCAGCACCTAATACTCGCCCAATCAGCCAAACACATGCATCAGGGCTTGACCGGTCTGCTCTGGTAGTTGATAAAATGCCCAGCTCTCTGGAGTAATATATCCCAATGTCTCCAACGCTGCATTTACTTCAAGAATTACTTCAGTTCTGCGCGCAATGTCGAAATCAGTGACTCTACCGCATGTGACACAAAATCAAGATTCCACATGGTCTTCCCTTGTGAATCGGAGTATCGCAGCTTGGGATGACCTCATACGCGATGAACAACCAGTCTCCAAAGACACCCACGAGGACTCATTACGCGAATATCACTCCTTAGACGAGTTCCTTTCTCAGAGTCCTGAGTCTTTCACGTTTTGGTTCTTCCAGAGACGAAATGCTTTCATGGCGCAAAACCGCTTCAGGAAATGGTCTCGCGAGGCCTTGGACGACTATATTCTCATACCCGCCGCGCCAGGCTATGTTTGGCGGGCAGATTGCTTTTTCGTCAGCCATTTCTGGCGCACAAGGGAAAATCCCGATCCAGACGGGAAGACGTTGCGTCTTCACCAAGCTGAACTGAAGTCACAAACGTGGTCGTACATATGGGTAGACTGGACATGCTTGCCTCAGCATCCACGATCACCGTCAGAAAAGAAGTATTTTCATCATGGTTTACGGACCATTTCAGGAATTATCCGTAATACTGGATTCATATACTTTTACCCGCTTTTTAAGCCGCGCCTGTGGATTTTGTATGAGATAGCCGAGTACTTCCTCACATGCTCCGGAGGCATTGAAAAGACACCCGACATTGAATTGTTTCTCCAGCATATCAACGAGATGATTGAAAAAGGAGTCCAGAAGACGTTGGAGAAGCACCATTATGAATGTTTTGAAGACCGCGACAGACAGTACTTGACATCTTGGCTGGAACTGCTTGTTCTTTTCCGACGGCTAGATATCGACGTTGATTTCGTTCGAAGAATAATGGACCATATGACATGGTTTCCATCCATAGGTCCACGAGTATACCCTGGACTGGAACTGCACAGATATGAAGGTTCCCTGGTGTACCTTGGGGATAAGTATACCTTCACGCCATTTCCAGAATGGGTTAGTACCAGTCATCTGTATAACGAACCCCTTGCTAACAGACTGCCCTGATTAGGATGGCGGAATAGACTTTTAAGAGTTTGTAGCTCAGTACTGCGCAGGACAGTAGCAGAAATCTTCTATTCAAAGCTGAGACGCAAGCAGCAAAGCGACGTCGGAAGCTTTGGAGGTTTGGGCGGTTTTCAAAGATGCGAGACACAACACCATTTCTATAAGTTCAACCTCTTTAAAGCGCAAAAATCAAAAACTTCGAAGGATAGTTCTGTTGATAATTTATTTTTATTCTGTTCCAGATTCTATTGGCTACATATACTCATTTCACAAGGCATAGAACCCATGGCCACCATGTTTTACGGCTGGCAGAATCTCTACACAACCCAACCAGCAAACTTTTCCTTGACTTTATCTTCGCAGTATAATACATAATAACATAACTCCCATCACTCTAGTCTGATGTAGCAGAACGTATGCTACATATTTACCACAGCGAAGCTTCAAGCTTCTTGCACTCATGGAACTACATTCGAGAGTTCGCCCCTGAACCAGCTCGGGAGTAAGCAGCCACATCAATTGACACCAGTAGGGAGGACAGCCGACTCGCACTAGCCAGGAGCCTATGAGCTTCCGGCAATAGGGAAGTATTATATTCCACATACCAGTAGAAGCTGGATGCCTCAAGTTCATCTAAAGCGTAAAAGTATAACTCCTATATAGCGAAGCCAACCTTTCTGCTATAAGCAAAGGCGCAAATTGTTGTTCAAGCTGCCTGGTGTAGAACCGTTTCCCTATCACTGTCTTCCGCTGTAGTCTCCCCCCCCCCCTAAGATCAATCACCATTCCCACCGTAGCCTCATGTCCCCACAAAGCCGCCTTGTGCTGGACAAAAAAAACAAGATAACACCAACCATATTCTGCGCAAACTAGTGTACTTTCCTCATACATCAACCTTCCTTGATACAGCCAAGACAGAGTAGCAAAAAAACAAAAACATACGACAGCGGGGATTCGCCAGTGGTCACCCACCTGACTACTAATCCGCCGGTAAACTGCTTAAGTACAATTGATCGAACGGGGAATTCTGTTTTCAGTTTCCTATGGTCGTATGTACTAGATTGTACGATTATTGAAATTATCATCATGTGCACAACCGGAAAGAGCGATCTGGTGCTCCTGCTCTGAGCCTTCCCTATGCTCGCGAGTAATGGAATAGTCACGTAGAACAAAGATTTTGGAAGACAAGTGAAAAGGTATTACACTACTAGTTCTGGGTATCTTAGAATAAGACAAAAATTGTCATGCAAAAATCATCCTCACACTGCCGTCTCCGCAGCAGCCTCTTCAGCAGCCTCCTGCTGGCGAATCTGCTCTTCTAGCCGCTTCTTTTCACTCTGTTTAAATTTCATCTTGTTCGCGTCTGTGCCCAATGTCTTGGGGCTGAAGGAGAACTTGGGTGTGCCCAACGGTGTACCAGCTACGCTCCTGACTGGACGGAGCGGTGTTTGGACAGACGCCTCAGGAGATTTCGCTACCTCAGCTTCCTGCTTGCGGAGTTGCTCTTCCAACTTCTTCTTTTCTGCCTGTTTTCTACTCGCCTCTTTCAGCTTCATCATAGTTGCTTCTTCTAGACTCATTGTAGCCGTTCGGGCAGACTTGGTTTCAGAAGTCGACGTGGGTGTTGACGGGACCGTTGGAGTATCGCACGACTTGGTATCCGGCGCACCATTGGCCCAGGTTACAGACTCAAGAGAAGGATAGTCCGACTTGCCATCCATGACAGCGGCATGCGCATGATCAATACGTGTGTAGATGATCAACGCCACAGCTACAACTTTGCGGTGCTTTTCTCCAGACGGCCGTATCTTCTTATCCTTGAGCATCACGACAACGTCCACTTTGCCGTACTTTGCAAACATGCTCGCGAGCTTCTCCTTGTCCCAGTGCACTGTGTCGCCCTCCCTCTGAAATCGCACCTTGACTGCGCGATCCATCTCGGGGGAATCGCCTGGCTTGGGCGCCTGCGGCTCTGGACTCTTCTCAACCTCCATGAAGCTGGCCTCTTCTTCTTCTTGGCGCCTCTTCTCCCAGCGCTCCTGTAGCTCTTGTCTTCGTCTTCTGCCATCCTCAGCTAATCGTTGCATTTCCTGTTCACGCCGCTCGGCCTCGTTCATGTCCTCGGCCCTCTTCCTCTTCAGATTCGCCCTCCAATCTTTGCTTTCCTGCTCTCTCCTCTCCAGATCCTCCTTCATCTTTCGCCGGCGCCCATCTAGCAACTCATTTTGTAACGCCTTCTCGCGTCGCCTTGTCCTTGCGCGATCGTACTCGCCCTTGAGCTTTTCGTCTATGAGGATGTCGCGCGCCCATCCCAGAGTGATGAAGCGATCGGCAGCAGTCTTGTCATCGGGATTCTTGTCAGGATGATACCGTATCGACGCTTTTCGGTATGCTTTCTGGATGGCGGATGCTTCGGCGTCGAAGGTGACTCCGAGGAGTTCGTAGAAGTCTTCTGTAGAGGACTTCGCGAGTTCCTCGAGATCTCTGTTGTCGCCCATCGCGCCGGTCGGCAACGACAGTGTGTGATAAGAGAGTGCGCTTCTCTAGATGGAGCGTGTTTTGGGCGTGCCTCGCTGAGTCCGCCGTGCAGATATTCAAAAAGTCGCAAGTTGAGTGAAGGCAGAAACATGTAAGATGGATCTCACCCGCTAGCGCGCCTTCCGGGGTGGAGAGATGCCTAAACTATCTTGGGTCTAGTCTTATTGTAGCGGCTTCAGCCGCGGCGCCAGATTTTCGGAACGGCGTCGGAAGACTTTCACTGCGCGTAAAGCTCCAAACTGACGTCCACCGCTGATGTCAGTCGCGTCATCCGTCAAACGCGCAGTCATGGCCACTCCACCAACAGAGAGTCGCAAAAAGGTGCTGGAGGGCATATTCGCCGTCAACAAGACGCAATGGGCATCCTCGGCCGGCGTTCTACGTGACCTTCAAGAACATTTCGCCCGCTCTTCACTGATTGCGCCTTGGCTAGAGAGCCAGAAACGGTCGCTTATCTTGTCGCACGCAAAACCAAAACATATCAACAACCTCAAAGTGAAGCTGGGCCATGGCGGAACTCTGGATCCAATGGCTACTGGCGTCTTGATTGTCGGACTGGGAAAGGGTACAAAATGCCTACAGCGCTTCCTGGAATGCACCAAGACATACGAATGTGTAGTCTTATTTGGAGCAGCCACAGACAGTTACGATGCTGTTGGAAAAGTGGTGAGCAAAGCAGGATATGAGCACGTCACAAAAGAGCTAGTTGAAGAGAAGCTCGCGCAATTCCGGGGTAAGATCATGCAGAAGCCGAGTGTCTTCTCAGCACTCAAGGTCGACGGCAAGAAAATGTACGAATATGCAAGAGAAGGCAAGGAGATACCCGAAGTAGCTGCACGGCCGGTGGAGGTGGAAGAATTGGAGCTTGTGGAGTGGCTTGAGCCTGGAAGCCATGACTATGCATGGCCAAAGGAAGAGGTCGATGACACTGAGAAGGAGGGGGCAAAAAAGCTGCTTGGTATTAGGGAAGAAGACGCAAAGGTTCATGCAAATATCATGGCGCGAAAAGGACGTAAGCGGTCGCGGTCGCCGGAGAGCGACAGCGTTGAAGGTGCCGGGAAGCAACCAAAGATGCCCAAGTCGGAAACTGAGCCGGCCATGTCTGGTGCTTTGCCATCGCAAGAAGTGTCGATGGAGACAACCGAGACACCTCAGGATGCCGCTGCGCAATCCATCGTTGATCCATTACCACCAGCAGAAGAGATGCCGGCAACGTCAGTCGAGCAAGCGGAAGCAGTAGACGAAGCACAAACATTGAACGACACAGCCTCATCTACACCGTCCCAGCAGCCACAGCCTCCGGCCGCTCGCCTTCGCATGACTGTCACATCCGGCTTCTACGTCCGCTCCCTCTGTCACGACCTCGGTCTCGCCTGCTCTTCTCTTGGCCTGATGTCATCTCTGATCCGCTCTCGTCAAGGCGCCTACACTCTCGGGAAGAACGTCATCGAGCTGTCTGATTTCGAATCCCCTGAAAAATGGGAGCCCCAGCTTCAGCAGCAGCTTGAAGAATTCATGGAAAAGGAAGGCTGGGAAGCAGAGGAGCTGGAGGACGAGGAAACTTGGCAACAAAAGAAAAAAGAGCGCCAAAGTGAGAGAAGGGAAGATGACCGAGATAGGAGTTACCGGGGCGGCGGCAAGAACAAGTGGAACAAGGGCAAAGGAAAGTACTCGGGCAATCGGTACTCTAAGAAGATGGACGGTGGGAAAAGCGAAGCCTGAACATGATTGATGATGGAATATCATTGATTTTCTTAAAAAGAAACGAACAGAAAAGTATATATATATGTATGATACCCCGCAATTGCGCCTTTCTATTTTTAAGGTTGCAGGTCTGGTAAAATAGCATTCGCCAATAACACAAAATGTGTGTGCATATGTGTAGATGCAATATTTTCAAAATTCATTTCAAACAGCCGCTTCAGAGTTCCTCCGACTTGAATCTTGTCTCACGCTCCGAAAACTACCGTGAGCATCAGCGTCCCCTGAACCCAACGCCTCGTCCTTTCTGTCCTCATGGTTTATGAAGAGGAAAGAGAGCACCATGATCGCAGCGCCAACCCAGTACAAGGCGCTGGCGTACTGGGCATCGAGCACCATCTGTCCAACCAGTGAACACGGAATCGTCAGACTAAGACCAACAGTAACGATAAGTGGCGAAGTAAGCAGCATGGCGTAAGCCCAGCAAAAGTCCGAAACAAGCGATGACGCGCTGTTGATGAGGACAATGTTGAGAATGCGGGCCGTAGGGGGGAGCTCGAACGGCTCGATGCCAGTAAGATGCAGGATGATGAACCCGGGCCAAAGAAGCAAAACGTTGGAAAGCCCCACTAGACCAAAGAAGAGAGGCATGTTGACCTTTGTCTCGTCACCAATCTTAGCCTTCATGAAGACGGTGTAAAAACCGTATAGAACGGCGGACACAAAGGCCATTACGTCGCCAATGGCCAGTTCACGAGGAGTTTTGTGCGGAAAGGATCCGCGGTTTTCGTCCGTGTCGCCAGATACATCGACCATGGATATCAAGGCAACACCGCCCAGGGAGGCAAGAACACCGACCAGCTTGAGCAGAGTGAAGCGCTCGACGCGCATCAAAGAGCCGAGCAATAGCGTCCAGATACTCGATGTGGAAGCGAGAATGGTAGAGCTAGCGACGGTAGTGTATTCCAAGCAAGCAGCCGCAAAGTAGTTTGCTAGAAACCAGAGGACGCAAAACTCGAGCGCCAGTTTTGCTGTGTCATACAGTGTCAACCCTTCCTCAGCATCCACGCCGACGTCTTTTGCACTGCCAAAATTTTGTGATCCATGGATGGATGACGCGAGCAATACCTCGGCAGCTTCGTCGTTCCGGGATTTGTTCGAAGGTACCAAGGAAGAGCGAGATTCATGCTCGCGGAGAAGTGACCATTTCCCAGCCCGTCGTTGCAAAAGGTCGTATAGGCGTGTAAGAAGCGGCTGGCGAGGTGGGCGAGCGCTGTTTGGCTGGCGGTAGTCGACCCAGAAGCAATGTATGAGCATAGGTAGTAGAGGTAGGATGAAGAAGGCGGTGTTTATGTAGGTTACGAAGTAAGGTTTCGAGAACGAATTATCTGCAAATATGGTCTGCTCATACGTTAATTTACATGTCGTCGTTCTGGCGCAGACTGGCCAGATGGAAGGGCCAACTTACACTCGCTAGGAAATTGCTCGCAGTCCACAGAAATACTGTCGCAAGCAGAAGTGCTATTCCCACAGCATGTCTGATTTTGCCTCCCCATGCTCCCTTCTGGTCTTTCCCATCAGTCCACTGACTGGCTTCGCTTGCTGGGCTATCGAGGTAGTCCTCGTCTCGCATGTACGCACTCTCATCAGAGACGTCGCTGATATCGCTCAGGCGAGGACTGAGGGGCGTGGTTTCGACCAGCTCTTCCCGCCGGGGTATCATGGTTGCGAGACGTGGTAGAGATTATGGCGGCTGCGCTCGTGTGATGGGCAAGTCAGGGAGGGTCCTCGGGGATAAACGGAGTCACGGCTGGAGATTGCGTGGAGGCATGAAACAGGATCCGAGTGCCCATCAATTAGTCGGTGAACGAAGGAAGAGATGAGGAACTGCGGTTGCACGGGATGCTTCGGAGTGACACGCGGACAGCAGCGAAGTATTCTGTCGATTCGGGGGGGTTTCATTAGTCGTCTTGTCTCAGATGGCGGCTGCTAGGGTCCGCGTGAGCCACAGCGACCGTTGGTGTGGCTGACCCACGCTACTGCGGCTATTCGGCCCAAGCCATGCACGTATCAGCACGAGCTGACCTCACCCTGGTACCAGACGTATGTGTCAATGTTGTTTATTGGTATGCAGCTACATAGGCTTTCCGTCGTTGAAATCATTTCCCCACAAAGAATAAGTTACAAGATATGCTTCCTCCACAAGAAGTATGCGAAAACACCAGACTCCATTCCAACTCCACATGCAAGGCGGCATTTCGGCGGATAGATATTCGCTTGGCCTTCTCATAGACGTCGCTGATTTGTTGCAGCGTACGCACACTAGCATGCGCAGCCACCCTCGTTGCCCTTGAGATCAATCGGGATCGTCTCTGGGAAGTCGTTGCCAAAGTCGCCTACGTCTTCTTGCGCAAGAGCTTGTCGTGCAATGACTACAAATGTTAGCTATCACTGACCGTCGTTTGGAGGAAAAGTGCTCGCCGTACCCTCGAAAGCTTGCTCAACGTTGATCGCCTCTTTAGCACTGGTTTCGAAGTAGGGAATGCCACCCTTGGACTGGCAAAAGGTCATGGCGCGCTTAGACGAGATCTATTTCCCGGGTCAGACGAGTTTGTAATGTCCTGCACATATCACACTCACCATCCTTTTGCTCTCTTCGACATCAATCTTGTTACCGATGACGACCTGCGCTCATTAATAACCAGCCTTTTGCGATATCCTGGACATCCACTCACAAACGGAAAACTCTCTGGGTCCATGGGGCTAGCCTGTACGAGGAACTCGTCCCTCCAGCTATCCAATGTATCGAAACTCTTCGAGTTGTTGACGTCGTAAACGAGCACGCAGCAGTCGGCTCCACGGTAAAAGGCAACACCCAGCGATTGGAAGCGCTCTTGGCCAGCTGTGTCCCAAAGCTGTGACTTGTTAGCCTGCTGTCATTCCCACGCAACCAGCGCACACCCACCTGCATCGTGACAAGCCTGTCATCAACAAGCACTTCCTTGGTCAGGAAATCGGCGCCATGGTCGCTTTGTAGCTTGCGCTGAACTTCTTGTTGACCTGATCACTTTGCGTAAGCACTGCTTTGTATTTCCAAGCCACTGCCTTGTTGAATCAGAGCTCGATTGCAGGGCTTTCGTACATATTGGTTCATCAAGCTCGTCTTGCCGACCCCGCTGTCCCCAAGGATAATGACCTGTGCGCATCAGCCATGGTTCAACATTTTACATGGAGTAGTTTTACCTTGAGAAGGACCTTCTTTCTTGAAGCCATGGTGCAATTTCTATGTGCAAAGTGCGGAAACTAGGTACGGCGCGATTGACTCAAGGCGCGAAGCTTGGTAGTCTGCGACGTCAAGCCCAGTAGAATGCGGGGTTGTATTGCAAGGACGTCGATGGTCGGCCTTGGGGATCGGTGGCTATGGGGGGTTCGTCGCAAGAAACCGGGAGGTGAATGCGTCCTAGGCGCAGGTACGGTGAGGAGATGTACAGCTATGCTGCCAACAATCGATGATGGTTGATGTCAAGGCTGGGCACGGACTCTGCGCTAGGCTGCCCGCCCCCATCATTTGATAACATCTGAGCTCGGTCCAGCCACGCGCCCACCTGACCGTCCCTTCACCCTTGCTTGTACGTGTCACCGCCAGGCATTCCCCCTCTCTTACCCCTCGGTATTTGTTTCTCACAGCAGCCGCTTACTGGCACCGACATCTTCTCACCCTCGGGCGATTCCAGAGCCTTAACTTCTTGTAGCAACTCGAGATGCCGACTAACCCAAAGTCCGTGGAGCTCATTGATCACCATCCGCTCACCATAGATACTAGTATACCTTGGCCTTATCGAGCATATTAGAAGGATACATGACTGTCTGCGTCTAGAGATGCATTTGCAAAACATGTCCTGTAATTCGAGTGAACAGAGGAAGCAAGCAGAATGGTCCTTTTTTTTATCATCCACAAAGTTCAACTCACTACTCGAACGCTATCACTGGCTAGCAGGTAGCTGTCAGTCTTTCAGCACTATCAGAATTTTGCGATTCCATAAAGAAGCGTGCCTAAAGTGCCACATCAAATAGTAGCGAACTAGTGGCGGATGTATCATGAAGAAGAAAATAACCGAAGACTCAAGCCCACAACTTATCAAACGGGACGCACCAAGCGAGCACGCCATGGAACCCAGAGGTTCTGCTTTTTACGACAGTTCTTTTTTCCTTGATGCAAGGGCAGCATCGGGTCAGCAGGGGAAGCTCAGTTTTCGTCATGGCTTCTAGTAAGCAATGCAGATTCGGAGGTCCGACACTAGCGTCCGCCATGCTTCAACACTTCTACCCACTGCGCCATTCTTTTCCCTTTTTCCTTTCCATAGCCCTCCATGTCTCGAAAACACAATTTGGTAAAGTTCGCCAAGATTGCTCAACGATATGCACATTTGAATTCCAGCTATGACATTATACAATAATCAACCAACAATTGGCCGTGTGGGGATCCGGGAAGCGGGGAAGATTTGGTTGACTAACAGCGGCGAGGCAATAGTATATGATGTCGCACAAAAGCAGAGACTAACAGGCCTCATCCGTCTTCTGTATCTTTGTTCTTTCAACCAAGGAAACATTTTGGCATGTCGCAAACTAGCACCACCAGCGTGAATACCGAGAGTATACCTGCCACGATGAGAGCGTGGCAATGGTCAACCTGTAGTACCATACTCGAAGAAGCCATACATATCAACGAATCAGCACTCCTACCAACAGCTCAGCGCCAATTATCATCTGGAGAATCGCTGATACACGTCTACGCTGCTGCCCTGAATCAAGTAGATTACAAGTTTGCAGAGCTTCCAGTTGTTGGGCGCATGGCAATTCCAAAACCCGCAACCCCCGGACTAGATTTTGCTGGAAAAGTTGTGCAAACAGGACCGGATTGTGAAGTCAAGGTTGGTCAATGGTATTCGGCAAGCTGGAACCTAAACAACAATTTGGTACGCTGGGTGAGTATATTATCGGCTCAAGGGCTGGCACGGTTCCAATACCCGCGGGTGTGTCGGCGGAGCAGGCAGCGACACTAGGAGTGTGTGGACTCGTCACATATCAGTCTCTTGCGAAAAATGTAAAGTCGGGTGATCGCATCTTTATCAACGGTGGATCTGGTGGAACTGGTACTTTTGCTATTCAGATTGCCAAAGCATTGGGTTGCCATGTCACCACGACTTGTTCTGGTACGCATCGCACTTCCCCTCACCATGAGCATCCTAACATTGTGTAGGTGCCAACATCCAGCTCTGCAAAGACCTTGGAGCTGATGAGGTGATTGACTACCGCAAGAACGATGTCCCTTCACTCCTAGCGAGCGGTTCGCAGCAATATGACATGATCCTCGACAACATTGGCCACCCATTCGAACTGTACTGGAAGTCTCCGTCGTATACCAAACCCGGAGCAAAATACGTGCAAATTGGATCTCAAGTCAGTCTGTCATTCATCTATGACCTCGCATTCCGTTTCCTGGTTCCGACCTGGCTAGGTGGTGGGCAACGGCCATTTTCATTTGGTTTTGCTTCCACGAACTTTAACGACTTTACCGCGTTGGCGAAGTTGGTGGCTAGTGGAAAGGTTTCGCCTTGCATAGACACCATTTATGAATTCGAGGATGTACCAATAGCGTATGCAAGGTTACGGACAGGTCGGGCCAAAGGAAAGATGGTAGTGAACATGAAGTGTGACGAGAAGCAATGATTGCAAAAGACATATCAGGTGGCTGAAAGAAACATTGGAATGTGCTAAGAGAGTCGCAGTGTTTGTAATTTTGCGCCTTTATTCAAGGCTCGTCTCCCAAGTTTTACGTGGCATGTCACAGCAAAAAATCAGATGCCAGGTAGTAGAAGCATGCAACCGCAATCAACTCGAAAAAAACTATGGACTGTAGCAACACTACATACGTGTACCACATAAAACATACAGCACCTGCACAGCTATATCGCGAATTCCCTTCCTGCATATCACTATCAACAAGCATAATCAGCCTATCCGAAAAATCTCCACCTTCTCAAACAAGTCCTCTCAAGTCTGATAGGGAAAAGGTGTTTGTCTCATTGCAGAATGCCATTTACTATTACCGCCAACGGCCTTGAAGTCAGGAATTACCATCCGAAAATATTTGCATTGCCACTAACTATCTCTCGAAAAAGAAAACCCCCAACACTTTTGAACAAATCCGACTAAATAAAGTCTCCCTCAAGTCCCTAGCCACTTTTTTCGACGATCCC
>JAWDHC010000471.1:0-13565 GCA_036172615.1 Curvularia verruculosa
TTGGGTGGGGTGCGCAGCTTACTGGGGTGCGCAGCTTACTGGTGGAACACGTTATCTGTCTCGCTTATTAACTGCATTTCCTCAAACTGTCTTCATAATACAACTTGCATCACCAGGTTGAAACCATCTCGTTGCAAACGTCTATTGTGAAATGCTAATCGTAGCTGCCACCCGTGAAGCTAACCCGAAAATGCACGCTCCTACGCAACCAAGCTCGTGGACAAAGGTCCAGTGAAATACATATCAGAATTAGGAAAAACAAAGGACAACTTTTATGGAATGCAAGCCACGACCACCTGCAGAAAACTGCAATGCATCCGCCCATGCTGAAAAAGGCAGCCCCCAAACACCATGCTCCAACAAAAAATAAGTTTGATGACAGGATGGGCCAGATAACCTGATGTGGGTACCGAGGAAATCCTCCTCGGGGATCCCGTGGCCCCATTGACACCACTTTTCTACCAGAGGACTCCAAAGAAAAGGGAGGTCAGACGCCTTTGAGATGCAAACCGTCCGACGCCATTGGAACTAAGTAGGGACACATGTCGAACCGAAGGAATTTCAAAGCCTCGCTTGGTTGAGCTGCTCGCTCAAGCCCAAGATTACGCTGGGGTGCTGGAAAAGCTCGCCCTGAAAGATGCCAGGCAAATCGTCAGCAATTGATTTGTTCAAAGTCGATCTCAATCTCTCTCCTAGGCGTCTCTACCTCTTCCATCCAAGTAAGGCCGTTGGCAGCCTCTTCCACCGGGAAAACCTCCTGGGCGTACTCTTCCATGGAACGATTTCCCTCCCACAGCGACAGGGCGACGGCGGGGACATCCGGTTCGAGATCGGGTCCAAAGTAAGGCGCCCCTCGCTCGCCCAAGGTGTACTCGAGTGCTGCGAGATGCTCCCGATAGCCTGCGGGAGTGGGAACGTTGATCATTATGGGGCCCCGCTTGTAACGGACTGGTCTCCGAAGGCCGTTACTGAAGGCCTTGCAGACTTGTTTTGGAGTCATGGAGGCAAACGCCAGAGGTACCCTACGTCCGTCAGTACAACATGTCAAGAAACAAAACAAAAAAATGCTGCGTGCGCTGCAGCGTCGCTGAGATTCGTGGTCATCTCTTGACCACATGCATCTGGCCGTTTGAAAATTTGACATTGGCAAGTCGTGATGCTAGGCGCACCTGATGAAACCCATTGTGGGGAAATGGCGGTACAAAGTGGATCAAGATAGGCAGATGCAGAACAACGCTTACCGTTTACCGTTCCATTTGCGTGGACCTTCCTTAAATAGCTGGAAGATGGCTGGTCCTACATCGTGCTCCGAGTCTAGCCATGGGAGTGGTTGGTCTGGGTGGAAGGGGGCTTGCCAAACAAAGCTTCCGTCAGGCTGATGCTCCATGCGAAAGAGGGGAAAGTCGAGGCCGGTAAAGTTGTTGTGGTAGGCGCCACAGTAGACAAACGTGGCTGGTAGGCCAATTTGACGGACATATTGCTCAACGGTGAACTTTGGGGCCCACATGGGGAGGGCCTTCCAGCCTTGGCCAAAGACGGAGTGATCGGGCATGCTCGAGTAGATGTAGTGATGGATTCCAGCTTTCTTGGCGGCATCGGCGAGCGATCGACCAATGGCAACCTCGTCGCCCCAATGGGTGGTGTTGATGAAGGCATACTGGGCGCCCCTGAAGAGGTCTTCAAGGAATTTCTTGTCCTCGAGTGCGCCAATGAAGACGGTGACGTTGTCAAGTTCGGAGAGTTCGCGAGCGACTATTCCATTCAAGTCTCGCATCTGGGCCCGTACCTGCCATCCCAAGGCGGCAGCAACGCGAATGAAGCTCGCCGATTGGCGGCCATTGCTGTTGATGGTAACGACGGTTTTTTGCATTCGTGTGTCCGTGGAGGTGAGCAGCGAGGAGGAATAGAAAGAAACGCAAGAAGAAAAGGAAGAAGGAAAGAAAGAAAGAAAGGAAAGTGGGCGGCGAGTGCTAGCGTCCGGAAAGTTGATTGGTTGGGGAGGAGCGAAAGAAAGAGAATGTGTTTGTGAGAGTGAGAGAGATGGAGCGAGGGCGAGAACCGGTAAGGGCCAATAAAAGCCAGTAAGAGCCAGTAAGAGCCGGTATGCAAGTAAGAGCAGTGAGATGAGAGAGTGGTATTTGAATGGGGGCAGTTGTTGGATTTGTATATGGAAATATACAAACCAGGGCCAAGGCGCAAGGATTCCGGGGCTCGTCACCTGGGGGCGGGGAAGAGCGTAAGGAAGCGGTAGGTGATTTTAATTTTTCTGGGACGAGCGAAGACGAAGACGAAGACGAAGACGAAGACGAAGACGAGATAAGGCCTCGAGTAGTATAGTAAGGACCGGGTAGTGGTAAGGCGGGGAGGCAAAGAAGGAGCCAAGAAGCAGAGGCAGAGGCAGCCAGACAAGAGCCCGAGACAGAGCAACAGCGACGACAGTCAAGAGACTGGCTGGCTGGCTGATGGATGGAGTGCAAATCGAAGGCGGTACACGTGAGGCGGGATATGCAGGGGAGGGCGGAACTAGCGGGCGAGTGGTAGAGTTGCAATGGCGGGCCGATAGCAGTACCTTTTTGACGTCGAGGGCTGGCGGGCTTGGAGCAGAGCAGCGGCACTTGGAAGCTGCAGCCGGAGAAGCAGGAAAAGCTCGAATTTGAGCCGTTGCTCGTATGACCTTGCAGCCAGGTTTGGCCCTCGTCGTGGCCTCTGGTGGGAAAAGCCTTACCTAATAGTCGTCGGCCAAGGGCGAATAGGCTCCGCTTAACATGGCGACCATCTGACCACGGCCAGGGACGCAGCACCACACGCCAGCCCAACATGGCCGCCGCCGTCGCCGCCGCCGCCTACGATACACGGCCGTGGCCATCGACTAGCCTCCATCTGCCGCTGGGGAACGGTGCATGGGTGCAGAGGGTGGGTAGGAGACGGATCCATGCACACATGCATACATGCATAGTACATACGACGGCCTTTTGCGAACACACAGGCGGGCGCGCACTGCGACACCAACGCCGACACCGACACCGACACAGGCTAATCATAGACGAGGGAGGCGGCTCCACCTTGGAACCTACTAGCAAAAACGTGTACAAAGGATTCAAACAAGAGAGGGCCCTGTCCGCGATTCGATGCGGGGAGTGGGATACACTAGACCAACAGCCAGCAGCCAACAGCACTGTATCCCCCCAGGGCCGACATGTACAGTACGGTTTCCAACAGCCATGCCGATCCCGCGGGCAAACTGCCGCTGCCGCTGCTACTGGGTCGACAAAAAATGGTTCGCCCGGCGCTCAAGACCGTGTCGTGTCGTGTCGTGTCTTTTCGTCCCGTCTGGCCTGGTTTCGTCTGGTCTGTTCGTCGTGTGAGAAGAGGTGCTGTCAGGCGAGGACAAGGCATTCATGGCAAGGGGGACATCACGGTGTCACTTCTTGGCACAGAGATTTCCTTGACTAACTGAAACAAGCTCCCGACCTGTCCATTCTTAGCCGCAAGATCCAATGTGGAAACTCGCTGCTAATTGACTACCGTCCTCGTACATGGCCATTACTGTACCTCTTCCCCACACACGCCCACCACCGGGTACCCATTACCACTTTCCGCCTACTCTATATTCGTTGTACCATGTACTCGCTTTGCTGGCCCGTCTCGCCACGAACAATCCGCATCCCGGGCCACCGCTTCGTTTTTTTTTTGCCTTTCTAATTCTGGTCGCGCATCCGCCCGTTGTGACAAAGACATGGATTCATAGCCAACGGCCGTTCTCGCCAGGCCCGCTGATAGCAAGCCGGGATATTGTCGCGTAAGGCCAATGATTCACCCAAACCATCTCTCGACGTTTGCAGACATGCATCGGGCTGATCCCGGGCGTCACCAGACCCTGGGGATGGCGAGCTACCCATCAAATAAACAATTTCCATGCCATCGCTAGGCTGCAATCCGCCAGCAGCCACAATCAAACTGTGGTACCCCTCGCCCAGCACGCCACTGCATCCATGTCTCTCTCTTTCTCCCCTTTAGCCAATCACACGCTTCCATATCTCTGCGTTGCCGTCGCCCTCGGATGCGTACAGCTTGGCCGTGCTCACCTCGTCGCTGTGAAGATGAGCTCCTGCGTCAATCAATGTCTGAACATGATCTGGCAATCCCGCCGCCGCCGCCAGAAAGAGCGGGGTGTTGCCTGATCGGTTTCGAAGATGCACAGAAGCGCCTTGGGCCAGGAAGTCGCGCAGAATCTCAACGTTGGGGCTGGTCGCTGCAAGGTGCTATGCTCACGGGTCAGCATACCTCATCGCAATTGTACGTCATTGTACCCATGAAACATGTTCCAGGCGCGCTTCTCACTCTTGCATGCAGCGGGGAAACATGCTGACAGATAAGCGGTTGTGCATACCCTGCCGCTGCCCTGCCATGCGCTGCCCTGTCATGCCATGCCCTGCACCAACATGCTCTGTATGGCTCCGTCTTGGCTGTTGCCGACGGCCTCGAGGCATCTTTATCTTATGAGGGCCTTGGAACGCGTTGCGCACCTTCTCTTCAGAGCATTTACCCATGGGCGGCAGACCATGTGCCCATCTCTGCTGTCCGATACCGGCTCTGGCACAATGCAGGAACAATATAACGCTGGCCGTGCTCGCAACGCGCGGCCAAACCATGACAGAGGGGAGAGATAGGTGGATGAATGCTGACTGGACGGAAAAGCACTTACCACTGGAGAATTCATCTGATAGTCGCAATCGTTGAGCAGCCAACGCGCTTCTCCCCGAATAATATCCCTCGTTTCCTGCAAGTCTCCCTTTTGGATGGCATAGCCCAGCGCAGTAAGACTGGAGAGTTCAGGGGTAAGAACGCCGCTCCTCGAAGGGTGCTCGAAATGGGTACGCGTAGTCTCTGTAAGCTCACCTCGCAACGAGATGGACATGCGTCTCGCAACCTCTTCGGGTGTGGCTCCCGGAAGTGAGAGCAGATAGGCCAGCTTGGTGAGGGCTGCTTCTGACGTCAGATCCTGGCCAAACACAACTCCCGCTCGTCCAAGAAAGGCTCCTGGAGCATACAGCGCACTAACGCTGCCGCTCAAACACTGTGTGACATTGACAATGACAATACCCCTCTTGACGGCATCTGCTAAGCATCGCGTCATGGCGCTGTCCGGCCCGCCCGGCGTGTTGCCTGCACCAAACGTCTCGAGTACGAGTCCCTTAAGCCCGTCCAGGTGCAACACTGCATCTACCATAGCAGGTGTGATTCCTGGGAAGACGCGCAGGCAAGCCACGTGTGCCGTGTCTAGGCTCGTTTGAATACTAAACGGGCTGAGGTCGGTCGAACGGTGAACCCGGTGCCATAGCACATTCGTCCGCGTCGACGAAATGGTAGCCAGTGGAGGCAGGTTGGGGCTGCTAAATGCATCAAAGTCCTCTGCAGATACTTTGGTCGCACGATTGCCGCGGAACAACTTGAAGTTGAAGAAGAGACACACCTCGGGTATCATAAAGTGCCCAGCAATAATGAGCGAATTGAGAAGATTGTCCTGGGCATCCGTCTGCAGGTTCATCATTGGTGCTTGGGACCCCGTCAGTACCACAGGCTTTCCTAGATTGTGGAACATGAAACTCAGCGCCGACGAAGTGTAGGCTAGCGAGTCTGTTCCGTGCAGAATGACAAAGCCATCAAAGAGTTGATAATTCCTCTGGACGGTCCGAGCAATCTGGTCCCAGCCCGTCGAGTCGATGGAGCTGCTGTCAAGAAGCTTCTCAAACTCAAGCACACAATATCGAACCCGGCGTTCATATGTGCTGACAGGGGTTCTCAAGCTCTGGACAGCCTTGCGGGTACCCTTGTCGTCGACAACAATCTCAAGAGGCTCTGGGTAAGATCCATCATTGAATACAGGTCTGGGGGCAAGTCCGGCTTTGAGGAATCCTCTGGCAGGGACCAGTCCGTCTGCAGACTTGCGCATACATATTGTGCCGCCTGTCCAAGGTTAATATATATGAAAAAAGCCAACCCCGCGTGAAGCGACGATAAAATGTACCTGTGATGACGATCAACACTCGCGACTCCGGAAGCTGTGTTTCTAGAAGCGACTCGTCCGTATCGTTCATCTTTGCTGAACCTGTGGGGGATGCTTTTTTTCTCCTCTCCTAGTGCAAACAAGGTCGTAGATAAGAAGGGTACGGATGTGTCACAAAACGTGTGTAATGCGGAGAAGACTACAGTAGCTTGGCTGGATTACCCCAAATACTCAATTGGCAGGTCAGTTCACTATGAAGTCTCGGGACGATCCGGTATCGCTCACGCACTCACGAGTGAAGAGTGAATAGTGAAAGCGAATACCACATGGCACGGTCTTGGCGTGACGGTGCGTTATCTTAGCGCAGCGACACCCATTGACGACATGCTTTTTCCCTTTGGGAAAACTTATCGTGATCCAGGCCATTCCCTGCTGATCGGACCGAGCAGCTAACAATGCAAACGCTGCAGGCCCGACCCACAGTTAAGCGCTTGTATTACCCCTTCGAAATCGACTCTATTACCCCTTCAAAACTACTTTCTATTACCCCTTCAAAACTGAAAATTTGCACTGCGAACCACGTTGCACCACGATCCTGTCGACCAGGCCCGCTCCGCGTGGGAAACATCGGCTTAGCAGACATGTCCTTACGTCACGGAAATCAAAACAGCAAAATTCTCCTGCTTGCAGCCACCATGGTCCGCGAATACGGTTGATCATGACCCCTTGTGCGAAATCTACACGCTATCATTCAAGGCTTTTTTTCCTTGCCGCCCTGCTCTACTACGTATCGACGCACCGCACTATCCACTACCGGGCACTCGCTGCCGCCTCCTTGGAAGCACTTGCACGCGCCTTCTCCAGGGATTTGACTTGGTGCCAATTATCGTGCACCCATGCTAGCACTACATCCTTTGTGTCTGCTGACACCGACTTGGACCAAACCAGAGGCTCCCCCAGATTCGCCTCTGCTGTAATGAACGGCCGTCCGTCTTCGAATGCAACCCAGCGTCTCAAGCCTTTGAGAATGAGAGCTAGAGAGTTGCTCTGCACTGGCACCGCTGCCTTGACCTCTTTCCAGAGCTCTTCTTCTGCCGTCTTGAGATGATGCTCCTGCATCATGGCCTCGTAATCCGCTTGTTTCCCAAAAACCCTGATGGCCTCGTGCAGAACCTCCTGCCGGGTCCAAGTCCTGCAGGCGCCCTGATCCGGATGTGAGGGCATATACTCTTCCACAAATCGCCGGTACATGGGTCTCTTCATTTGGCGTGCTCGATCATTGTGCTTCTCGGTGCGACTTTCAAACATCTCTTGAAAGAAAAACCTTCCGCTAGATGCCCAGTCGAAAAGGTCTTGTTGATCGGTGAATCCAGCCCGATACTTAACAGCGTCAAGTCCATAGAAAGCCATGACTTCTTCTGGATCGCGCGTCAAAAACAGCAAGGCCTTCTTTCTGTTGTAGGGCTCGATCTCTGGCACTCGCGCGTGCAAGCCTTGGTCATTGCAGACAAGACCCAAGGGGCGGTGAGAAATGCCCAAGATCTGCATCAGATCAGAGTCACCTTTCATGAACCGGGTCCATTCGAAGAGCTCAGCACTCTGCGGAGTTCCATGCCCAACTGATAACTCGACATCTACTTGGACATGTGCTCCGGCTGTCTCGGGATGCGGGACTGCGAATGAAGCCGATCCGCCTCGTAAGATGAGAGCATCCGCCTTGAAATTCTCCCGTATCACTTCCCAGATACTGCTCTCAGAATATGAAGGTCGAATTCCGTCGACTAGGTAATCGACATCACCGTAGTCCGCCTTGCCAGGTGGTTCTCGAGGAATGACAACGCGTTCGAAGATTGTCTCGAGGACGTGTTGATACTGCACCGAGAGCTTCTTGTATAGTTCAGATGATAGTCGAGGGACGAGGATAGGCCGCCCAGACTTGGTTGAAACATCTGCGAACGCTAGGCCGCCCATAGTGGGCAAAAAACAAAAAAAAGTGAAACTTGAACACTTCTAGACTTTGAAGCGTAGAGCGTATGTAAATGGGATTCGTTTGTAATACTTAAATGTCTGAAATAGTGCCTGCCACCGGTGAGGCTACATACAGCTGAGTGGGAGTCATACACCTGACTTTGGCAGTCGATTCCAGCCCGAGGATGCCCTCACACTAAAATATGAAGCGAAGGTTCTTTATTTACCAGCTCATCAGTGTTCTGCAACAGAAAATGGTGCTTCAAGTTGCCATTACTTCCCTCTCTCAAGTTCGCCAAGCAAAATGAGTGACGTTTGAGCAAAACGCGGGGCGGAATGGCTCCGCTTTTAGTGGGGCTTGTCCGAATAACTCAGATCCCTGCAACCATTTCGAAATTTTGTGAGAAATGCTCAGTCTCTTCAACCGCACACAACTCACTTTTCCTACCTAATCACGGTACCAACAAACTTAGATTTCATATCATATACTATGGAAGACCCCATGCCCGAGGAAGTCGCTGCCCGCTTCGAGGAGCTGGCGGCTCTTGAGCACGAATTCGAAGTCGCAGACGAAGAGATCAGTAAGTCGCATTAACTCTCCTATGGAATACAGAGTCGCGCAATTGGAGTACCAAGTCGCAGAAGAGCGGTATTTCTGAAAACACTGCATTACGCATGTTTTTATTCATATGACAAGTGCAATGCTAACGTCAACGCAGTCCGCAAAGCTGAGGCAATCCAGGCCCCTCTCTACAAGAAGCGCGCCGAGCTCGCTGAGAAGATTCCCCACTTCTGGGCCCTCGTCTTTGAGCAAGCGCCTCAAGAAATTGACAACTTCATCCAGCCCACCGACTCAAAGGTCTTCGCAGAGTACCTGTCTACGCTCGAAGTCTCGCGCTTTGAGCTTGACGACCCCAATGGCTCCCCTCGCAGCTTCTCGCTCAAGTTTGGCTTCAAAGAAAACGAATACTTCGAGGACAAGGTGCTAGAGAAGAAGTTCTGGTTCCGCAAGACCAAGGACTGGCAGGGACTCGTGTCCGAGCCCGTCAAGATCAACTGGAAGAAGGGCAAGGACCTTACTGACGGTCTGACTGATGCTGCGTACAAGCTCGGCGAGTTGAGGGCCAAGTTGGCAGCCGATACCACCAACGGTGCCGCAAGGAAAGAAGAGGCCAAGTCGGACGAGTACAAGAAGCTTGTTCAGAAGATTGAGACGGCCACAGATGCCTCGATCAGCTTCTTCGGTCTCTTCGCTTTCGTTTCGGGTTACCGGTGGGTTAGTGCACAAGAGTCAGCACAGGCTACCAAGGAAGAGATTGAGAGGTTCGACAAGATCAGGCGGGGTGAAAAGGTCGACGATGATGACGACGAAGACGACGAAGACCCCATGGATTATCAAGAGGCTGAGGTCTTCCCAAGCGGCGATGAGGTTGCTACTATCATTGCTGAAGAGATGTGGCCCAATGCCATCAAGTACTACAGTATGTTGCATGTTTGAAAATATTGTATCCACGCTAACAGATTACAGAGGGTACCTTTGACGAGGAAGAGGATGACGAAGAGCTCTCCGAAATCGACGTCGATGACATGAATGCCGAATTCTATGATGACGATGACGATGACGAGGATCAGCCTGTCGATATTCGTGCCCTGGTAGGAAAGGGACCACCTTCAAAGAAGCAGCGCAAGGCTTAAGTTTTTTCCTAACGACTGCCCCTAATGACTACCTGCCACCGACATGCTGGACATATACCCAACGAGTCTTGCATCATGTCGGTGGCATTTTACGACCCTATCTGGTGATGAAAAGAAAAAGATGTGCCCAAGTTGGATTTAAAATGCAAGATTAGTAGTTGCAATAGAACGTCCGTGGAACGAGTCAGCTCATGCCTCGTCGCACTCGAACGAAATCGAAATCATATTTAGACTTTGAGCATCTTCCTTCCATTCCGTCCTCGCTATCAATTGAAAACACTACCAATACCATCAAGCCCGTCTAGGCACCCTTGGTACATTTCTTGTCGTGCTCACCCAACATACATAATTTCGGCCCATGCGGACCGGCTAACACATGGGCTTGAGCGAAAAAAAAATCCCAATCCCATTGTTCGGACCGATGGGAGCATTTGCCATGGCATTTTCTGTCTTGGACTCGCTGTTCATGTGTGTCGTCAGTCCAAAAAGAGAATCATTGCTGCTTTCCATCTGCAAGTGTGTGCTTGTCTCCACCAATGGCGCGCGGGCTTCTCCGCTTCTCGCTGGCGCTGCGGCACGGAAGGGCAGACCGGTTCTTCCGCCAACCTCTGGTGCGATGATGACGTTTGGGATTATTGTTTCTTAGGAGGGGGAGGCGGGAACAGGTAGGGATTTGGGGCACGGCATGGAATAAGGGTTTGTTTGTTTCCCCTCCCCGGATGTGTGTGTGTGTGTGGGCGAGAGGCGTGGAAGATATCTCGCGTCTTGTGAGGCAGTCTTGACGGATCTGCCTATATACATCACTCGAAGTATACACAATATGCCTACATACAAGTAACGTTTTCTGACCGCGCGGGGAGGCCTTTTTTCCTATATGCATGCCGAGACAGCGTAGTCGGGTAATGTGCAGGAATCCGACTTGGAAAACGGCCCAAGTACATTCTGACAGCGGCAGAGGGGGGGTTCGCCATGGATGCTGCAGCTGGGCGTATTTCAAAAGTGGTACTTGGGTACAAGTACTGGGCGGCACCACCGTCTTTTTTCGCTGTCGAGTATCCCTTTTTTTCCCCATCTTGCGAGTCCAAGTCTAGGTTTGCAAGATGGATCGGTTGTCGTCTCCGCTTGGTGGTCTGTTGTTGCTTTTGGCTCAGCCAATTGCTGCTGCTACTACTGCTGCTGCCAATGGCACTTCTACGCTCTCATTTGCTCAACCTTCTGGCTATACAGCCTCTAGCTACAATGCTTCTGCACAGCCTACCGCGTTTACTCGTACCGACTACTCGCCTAATGCTCTTGCGTCGCTGTGGGATCAAATCGGCCCCGTTGCTACGGGGATAGTTACCACTACAGTTGAGCCAACTCCCGAGCCATCAGTATACCCGCAGCCAGACCCACATTTCTACCATGCCCTGGTCGGTAGCGGGTACCCGGAAGCTCGAGACCTCAAGTTGCCCAAGAACTTTCGGTGGGGGCTGAGCTCTTCGGCGTACCAGATTGAAGGAGCAGCAAAGGCCGAGGGCAAAGGACCTAGCATCTGGGACCTGCTGTCGCATCGAGTGCCGAATTTTGTCGCGGACAACACGACTGGCGATGTTGTTGCCCAGCATTACTATCTTTACAAGCAGGACTTTGCCCGGCTTGCAGGCCTCGGTATCAAGGCTTTCAGCCCCAGTTTCTCGTGGCCGCGTTTCTTTCCGTTTGGCAATGGGCCAGTCAACGAAGAGGCTGTGGCTCACTACGATGATGTGATTGCGACTATGCACGCCAATGGCATTCACCCTTCGGTGACGCTCTTCCACTGGGACACTCCGCTCGCAATCTTCAACGAGTACGGCGGATGGACGGACCGCCGTGTTGTGGATGATTTCTTCCACTACGCCAAGTTTGTCATTACACGCTATGATGCCTATGTCGACGAGTGGTTCACCATCAACGAGCCTCAGTACTGCAACTGGCAGTATTCATCGTACCCGGCGGGCGAGTACTATCCAGCGCCCAATGGCGTCTTGGCCGGGTTGGAATCACGCTTTTTATGTGGACATTACACATTGCTTGCACACGCAAAGGTAGCCAAATGGTACCATGAAGAGTTCAAAGGCCGTGGACGCATCACGCTCAAGAACAGCGGAAACTACTACGAGGCCAACAGTACAAAGCCCGAAGACGAAGTGGCGCGCCAACGCAACTTTGACTTTAGCATTGGCTGGTTTGGCGGGCCGTGGACGGACGGCGACTACCCGCAGTCGCTCAAGGACACGCTCGGGGACCTGCTACCAGAGTTTACGCAGGAAGAAAAGGACATGATCAAGGGGTCGTGTGATTTCTACGCCATCGACCCTTACTCGTCGTTTGTAGCGCATGGAATTGAAGGCGGGCTGGAGGCCTGTACCAGCAACCGGTCGCACCCAGCGTTTCCGGAATGCGCGGGCTCGACGAGCACAGCGCCCAATGGGTTCCCGATTGGACCTGCAGCAGACCCGGCCATGTCATGGTTTTACTCTGCTCCGGCAGGCGTCCGACGGTTTCTCAAGCACATTACCGAAGAGCTGTTTCCGTCGGTTCCCGACATTGTCGTCAGTGAATTTGGCTATGCCGAGCCGTTTGAAGCGCAGTGGACCAATCTCAATTCGGCACTGTGGGATCTCAAGCGCGCGGATTACTACCAGCAGTATCTAGACAACATCTTGCTGGCCATCCATGTCGATGGGGTCAACGTGACGGGCGCTTGGGGCTGGTCCATCTACGATAACTTTGAGTGGCTGCTCGGCACGTCGGTTCGCTTTGGACTGCAGTATGTCGACTATGAGAGCTTGGAGAGGGCGCCCAAAGCAAGCATGTTTCAGTTCTTGAATTGGTTCCAGCAGCATGGTGCGGAGGGGAATGCTACGATGAGAATGTAGGAGGGGGGAGATGGGGGACTAGTTAGGAATTGCTGCATAAGAATTGCCGTATAAGGGGGCTAGTATAGTAGTAGAAGTAGGTAATACAACGCCATGCTCTTCTTTGACAGAAAAGAATAAGATTTCCGAGTGGGACAGAGAGACACTTGTGTAAGACGGCCCATTGATGCCGGGCATGTGATGGACAGTCGGTGGGGCGTAGTACGCCTCATGTGACGTGGTGGTTAGTGTTGGGGGTGCTGGTTACAAATGTACTAGGATAGCTCGCTTTCTTATCGGGGCCTGACCTGCTCCATCCATACATGCACTATACCGCCCAGGGGTCTGTCTTGAACGCTGCCGTGGCTCGAATGTAATCCCTCGCTCTCTCAAAGTTAGTCCGACTGTCTCAAACGCAGACTGCTCGCTGTTTGGCTTTGTCTGCTGGGCCATCTTCCTCTCTACACGTCGTGGCTGCCACTTGGCGCTTGACGCTTGACGCCCAGGTAGCTGCGAGCTGCCGAACATCGACCACCTGCTCTGCTGCTCAAACAACGACTCGACCCTGTACACTGCCACTTAAACATATCTCGACGTGCCTCTTTTGTGGGAGAACTTCTACCCATTCTCTGTTTCACCGAGTTCCTTTGACGCCCTGGCGGCAGTACCGTCACATCTCGCTCTCTCTCTCTCGACCCGTGACATCGTCTTCTGCTCCGTCGCCGTCCCAGCTCACTCCGCGAACCCCCCATCTACTTTCTCCCTCGCTCGCTCCCACCTACGCCAGTTCGACCCACTGCGCGTCTTGCCTGTTTTCCGCCTCAAGCTTCAATTCATGCTCTCGACATAAACCCCCCTCGGAAACAAGACGCCCTCCAGGCACAAGACTGCCTCGAACCCATATCCGCGTCATCTGCGGGTAACCAGCCCCAGCCTTCGTCCTGGCAGACGAAACCTCCCCAGACTCTCCCTCCCCAATCGCCGCCCGACCACCCATCCCACTCCGCCTTCCCCCG